>JAVQJD010052094.1:0-19893 GCA_036023655.1 Nannoperca australis | reverse complement strand
GCAGACCGTAGTTGGCGTGCGGGGGTGTAAGGCTGGAGGATGGTCTGGATGTAGGTTGGTGCAGTCCTGTTCGCCGCTTGGAAGGCCAGTACCAGGGTCTTGAATCTGATCCGAGCAGCGATGGGTAGCCAGTGAAGGGAGATGAAGAGAGGGCTGACGTGGGTGACGTGGGTGCGTTGAAGATCAGACGTGCTGCTGCATTCTGGATCTTCTGGAGGGGACGGATTGCACAGGCTGGGAGACCGGCCAGGAGCGAGTTGCAGTAGTCCTGCTAGTCAGATCATATTTTCATTTTAATGATGTGCAATGTCTCTCAATTAAGTTTTTCAATGACTGTAGTGCACTGTTCATGGCGGTTGCACTGTGCCATAAAGAGGACATAAAAAAGAATCTCCTGGAACTGCATTGGCCATTAGATAAACCCTCCTGGTTTTGAGTTCAGCTGTATTAACTGTAGAAACCTTGTCATAAAAAAAGTGTTTTTACTTCCTGTACTTCCTAACAACAATAAATGTGTCAATCCACAAAAAACCTGAAGCACCTCAGGCTGCTGTAAGTACAATGTTGTACCTCAGACTGTAAATCGGCCAGTACTTTACAACATACACTGTAATATTTAGGCTACAGGCCTACAGTTTGATCCTGACCTGGCGCTGGTCCCATTGTAAAAACACAAATGTAAACCGCAGTTATTTAGGATGTAATTTGCGGATCCTTATTTTGTTATCATCTGTACCCTCCAGAGTAGGTAAGCAGTATAATGCACCCCCGACTCCCCCGATTACCTCCCCACTTGGAAGTCGCTTTGGATAAAAGCGTCTGCTAAATTTAATGTAGTGTATTTATTACCTTTGAATGGTTACTGCCCAAATGCTGCTTTACTTTGGACACAATGAACTTGCAGGAACCTGGAAATGCTGCAATATATAAAGGCTATGTAAAAAAAAAAGCTCCATTTCATACAAAATAAGAAAGAAAATATGTTTAACATCAGCTCATGTGTCGATGAGTCAGTCAGATAGTAGCATGCTGACACAGAATTTCTAAGTATGAGAAGGGCTGAAGCTTTACCCTGAAATTCATCAGGTGGAGTGTGTCACATTATCTCACCTCCTCTGTACGGTGGTCTGCTTCCTCTCTCACATCATTTGTTAACTGTAATAGAAAATCCTCGTCCTTTTCAGTTTGGACCTCCAGAGACTTAACAACAGCTGAAAGAAAATATGTCTCAGAATAAACTTAAATTATAAGCAAAATGTGGTAAATAGTGTTCCTTTCTTACTTGCAGAGAGCAAGAGGACTGTGGCTTTTTATGCGGTTTTATAACTTCTGCTATTTGCTTCTAAACACGAGCACTTCACTCAAAGTGTAGTGGCACTTTTGGTCAAAGGCTGCATTTTTTATGTAATAATATGTAACAATGTAACGTATTTAAAACATATATTTTTTATTTTTACCTTTTTAAAATATCAAGAAAGAAAAACATTTAGCTGTTTTATTTGTAGTTTTCTAATTTAGCTAGCAAAGCATTAGCCTGACGTTGAATAGACTTTAAATGTCTTTGAAGAAGAAATTACATGTCCGTCCATCATTGTTTGTAAGCAGATGAGAGGAATCAACACAGCATGGATAACTTAAAAAGTTGTTTATTGCAAAGGCAAGAACAGGGCAGCAAGCACACAGACATTTTATAATCAAAATGAAACATTTAAAACATCAATGTGCTTTTACTACAGACACATCCTGGAAGAAATACTTCATCTGTAGTGTTTACAGACAAGGAGGTGTTTTTTTCTTGCAGAGTTTGACTTTTTTACAGACAGATTTGGGATTTTCACCGTTGGCTACAGCCTCACACAGTTCGTCTTTGACCTCTCCAGTGATCTTCTTGCAGGCAGCCTCCACCAGCTCATTATTCTCCTGGCTGCAGACTTTTTCCACCAGCTTTGCAATTTTAGCCTTCAAATTAAATCACATAAAACATTTGACACGTTAAACTTTCAATATAAGATCAACCTGTTTTTATATTCTATGATTGATCTGACATTGATCTGATACAGTATGGTGTTTTCTTATCGTAATTTTCAAGGAACCAACTAATTTACTTTTACCCCCAAATTTTCACAAAATGTTTTATCTTTCATAATATTCCTTATGCTTTGATAGCAAGTAATCATTTTGGGCACTAAATTAAGGAGTGAAAAACATTTGTCAAAAACGTTTGGGGCCTCTTCTCGTGGCTGACTTAGCTTATGCAATGAGGAAGAGGCTCTTACTTTATTAGATGTTATGGTACTATGCTATATCTTGTATTTGTTACTTTAGAGGTGTCCTGTCCCATCTTCTTCTTCACTTTGGAGACAAGTGACTCACAGCTGCTACAGAGATCTTGCAACGCTCCATCTTGCAATAGCTGACACAAAAAAAGTTTGTTAATGTAGTTTCTGAACACAAGTAAAATTGTTCAAATGTCATCAACTTCATCAGGTTCATTGTATTTCACCTCTGCATGATGGCCATCTCTCTCCTGCTTCAGCAGGGGTGGAAAATCTTCCTTATCATCAGTTTGGTCCTCCAAAGACTTAACAACAGCTGAAAAAATACATCTCTCAGAATAAACTTAATTCATGAGGAAAGTGGGGTAAAGAGTGTTGCTTTCTTACTTGCAGAGAACAGGAGAAAAGCGATGTGGAAGGCTGGACTCATGGTCGTTCTCGCGGTTTCATCAACATTGTCTTCAGCTACTCCTTCTGTTGCTTTTTATGCTGTTTGAAGCTTCTGCAATTTGATTCTGAACCACGTGTATCAGCACTTAATTCACCACAAGTGCAGTAGCATGTTAAAAGTTAAACACTGCAGTTTTTTGTACCAAATATACATCCTAATGTATTTTTTAAATACTTTCTTAAAGAGAAAATTATATTCATATACAGCTCAGGATAATCCATCTCATCAAAGAGTCATCTTACACAATACATATTGTTTAATGGAGCTTTTCAAAGCAAAACTCTTGTTATTTACTCAGGAAATGTCTCCCATCCCCTTCCAAATCTCCTAATAAGTACACCCAATCTCAGAAAGAAAAAACAAAAACAACCCAAATGAACAGAAATCCTAATTAACCCAAGGTTAAGTGACATTGTGTCTGTTTATATGTGGCAGGAGCAAAATGCAAATTGGAGTTAATATAGAGTAGTTAATAGGATCCTCATGAAGACTGAAGTATACGGATATGGAGTGTTTGCATAATGAAATGAATGAAAATGTAAAATAAGTGAGTGTAATCCATGTCTTTTGTTCGGCTATGGGTCTATGAGGTCTATTTGTTTGTAACTGATAGGCAGGACAGTCCACTTGGAGCGACTGGAAGCAACAGAGCCCAATTCTCCCAGTCACCATCCTTTAAAAGTTCCCACCTTCAGGGAATATTTGTCAATGGACTTTAATAAATTGGTTAATTTAAGTGTCTCCCCCTTATTAGCCATGGAAGGTCTGAGAACGTTCTCTAATTTGCATAACAGTTAGATTGCCTCTACCAAATTAATGTTTGTGTGGTGGGCTGGCTTCAATAACAATCACTCAAATCCCTTTTTCTCTTTTGTTTGGCATATTTTTGTTGTTTTCCTCCTTCATGCAGCTGCATTGGATTATTACTGAAAGATGATGCACACAATAGCGCCACTATACTGTGCGCTAGAAGTGACCAGTTTAAGTGTTAGCCCTTTCCGCAAACACCCTGACGAAGCATACATTTAAAAGTGCTAAATGTGTGTAAGTGCCTGACGTCAGCCTCACCACAATTGTGGAGCAGGTTCACAGACACGCTTATGGATACACTGAACTTTGAACAATTCTGCTTCCACTAAGCAAGATCTACTCCATCTCCTTCATTAAAAAGCCAGAATCTATAAATATAAGCTGCTGGTCAACAGGTGTTTCCCGCTTCATTGTAAAGTGCATTCTCAGTTTGTTGTAAGTTTCCACATCACACTTTTGCAAGTTAAATGTTGGACCAGGATCAGCTTTCAAACAATTTTTGATGTCACAAATCATGCTTGTAGGCCCACCCCTGAAAATAGGATTGTTCAACGTGCACAACTGTCCACTTTCAGCAGCTGAATGCGAAAACATCCTTCTAGTGTCAAACTTTGCTCATCGGTCGTTCTGCACAGTGAAGCTCAAATGTTAAATTGTTTTCAGTTTCTTTATTTGTTTTTACATGTTTGACAGTGAAACACTACTACTACACTACTATGTCAGCTCTCTCCTTCCTGCTTCACACCTACTGCAACCATATTTAACACTCACAGTTCACTCACTCTTTCACACGTTATACACCAGATGCATTTGTTGGAATAGTAATTTGAGGTCTTCAATCAATCCAGACAAGCATTGTCATTATCTTTGTTTTGAATTATAAAAAATGTGTCTAACATTGTCAAATTATATAATAAATTATATAATAATATATAATAATAATATGTTGGTTTGCCAAGATGAGTGACCACTTCCACAGTACACACAGTCATTTGATCCATTGTTCATAGAAAAATATCTTAAAGTATCTTTAAGTTGACCTTTTACACAGAAATAAATTCTACTTGAGTCCTGCTATTGGAACAAGAAATCAAAATGAATTTGAATTGTCGACCAAGACAAAGCGTGCCAATCATTTTTGTGATTTCAGACACATTATAAACTATTACTTGTGTTGTTATCTATGGTTGTTTCTGTAAAAAAAAAGAAGAAGTAAAATCACTTGATAACGACAATAACCTTTGTATTGTATTGTGTGGAACCAAACAGCTGTGCGTGAGTGTGTGTGAAAATGTAATTTCCAAAGTATCTCACATGCTTCTTTCACACACACACACACACACACACACACACACCCTCCCACTGATTGATTTCAAGCTTTGTTTGCTTGTTTATTCGTGACTAGTTCAGAGGCTGTTGCACTGGGCCATTACAGAACCAGCTCATTAGCAACCGGATGTTGCTGTTACACCAATAAACCAATAGGCGGTGCCAGAGTCAAGCATCTGGCATCAGCTGGTGTCCTGCAGTGATGGCCTGGTGTGTGTCGTTACACAGGCACAGAACAGGAAAATGGGCAGACACTGAAATAGCAGTGTGTTTGTGTTTGCGATTGTCTCAACCTCTATAGATAGCAAGGGTGTGCAGATTGTCTGCTCAGATGGTCAGGTAGATCAAATGTGGGGAAAATCAGCGAGGCTTACTGAACTGTGAGATAGATGGATGAGACAGTGTCCGGGAAACAACAGTATACAGTTTATTTAGGTATTTGTCTATCTGTATAACAGAGAGCGTTTGAGCAAAACTCTCAGTTTCAAAAACCTAAATTTAACCTTTAAAACCTGCTGTGTTTACACATGAAACACATGTTCCACAAAACACAATAGGTATTTTCAGTAATGTATTTTCTTACTTACAATTAGTGACACTGCAAAGCAATTGTGATCTTGCTTTTACAGCAGGCTGTAACAACACAGCTACAGTCCAGAATGTCAAAACAATCTCCACTCAAGGTCCACGTACTCCTTAGTTCTCTAGGTTTTGACCATAATGAGGAAGTGTTTATCAGCAGGTGAACTTTGCTCAGTTGTCATGAAACTGTAGTATGAGAGTGACTTTGACAAAGTCCAAATTGTGATGGCTAGATCACTGGGTCAGGACATCTCCAAAGCTGCAGTTCTTGTGGGGTGTTCCTGGTCTGCAGTGGTCACTACTTACCAAAAGTGGTCCAAGAAAGAAAACTGGTGAACCAGCGACATGGTCCTGGGTGGCCAAGGCTCAATGATAATGATACACATGGGCAGCGAAGGCTGGCCCGTGTGGCTCTTCCAACAGAAGAGCTACTGTAGCTCAGATTGCTGAAAACAGAACACACAGTGCATCGCAGTTTGTTGCGTATGGGGCTGCGTAGCTGCAGACCGGTCAGTGTGCCCATGCTGACCCCTGTCCACCGCTGAAAGCACCTACAATGAGTGTAGGTGCACGTGAGAATCAGAGCTGGACCACAGAGCGATGGAAGAAGGTGGCCTGGTCTGATGAATTGTGTTTTCTTTTACAACGTGTGGATTACCTGGGTAGGACATGGCACCAGGATGCACTATGGGAAGATAATTAGCTGTCCTTTCCGTGCATGTGTGTGCAAGCAGTTTAGTCTATAGATTTGTAAGAAGTATGCCATTTTGTATTAAGAGATTGGGGCTGATGTGAAAATTGAGACATAAAATTATGCGTTCTTTACGTACTCTGAATGAATCACAAACCAGCATATTTTCGTTTTTTGGGGGGGGCACTTCAGCCCACTTATTGATAGTGAATTAGTGAGCATGATAGGAAAGAGACCTATGATTGAAATTTAGGAATCATTCTGACAGATGGAAGTCAGTCACATTAGGAGAGATATACGTTTTTATGTAATCTATGGCAATAAGATAAGCCACGTGAAACACCACAAAAAAACATCAGAATACACTTTCGGTTGTTGTGATAAAGAAGACATTTTAATCTGTATGTACAGTATGTACAACATAGAATTCTTGGACATTCAATAAAGCCAAGTTTCAGTGCAGAACAGCCTGTAAGAGATATACTATATCTACTATGATGCAACACCTTTTCATAAATGCACTTTACTAGAATCTGAACGACAAGTGATCAGAACCGTCTGTGCTGAGAGAAAAAGCATAACCACACGAGAGTGATGACTTTGACAAGTTCACATGTTTGTTTCATTGTCCCCAACAGAGCACATGAGCTCTGATCATTAAATCACTAATGTCCTGATTGAATCGTAGCTTTACCTTCTCGTTCACTTCTGCTTTGTAGCAACGAAGCCGTGAAATGTTTGACGAAAACAACCAAAATTAAATCAACTAATAATTCAACAAAGAAGTTACTTTTCAAGAAAGAATAAAAGATAAATCACATAGATTCTGCAGCAGAGACAAGGCAAAAGAATATATTTGGTAAATAACACGTTGTGTATCTACTGAAACATATATTTTAACAGTTTCGAATTCAAATGATAAAAATGTATTTTACCATCATCAGGTAAAATCCTGGATTGCAATGTGTGAGGCACTATAAACCTGGGGAGTACGATGGCAATATTTTTGGGAGACCACTGAGAATTTGAAGTCTTTGATTGTGTCGAACTCCTTTGAAAATACTCCCCCACATCTCTTTGTTGCATATGATGTGCTTTGCTGTTTCTCACCTGTTTTTGGTTGAGTCAAAGGACTTTCATTGTAACTCTAGTTATACAGGAAGTCTTTGAGAGAAGATTTAAAGGAGATTTGAGGCGTCAAAGAAAGTAAATGTTCTTATTTTATTGTGCATGTTCTTTTATTCTAATCCAATTTTTTTATCACCTTCTGATGTCAGGGATTTGTCATCCAAAATAATCGGACATTTCGGAGCCTAATGTCGACTACTTTGCAATAAAAGCTCATCTTTTTCTGGGAACATAATGTGGAAGCCTGGCAAACTAAACTAACTGTAGGAGGAAAGCTATTGCATGTTCTGGAACCTTGGAAAACAATCATTGTAGTAAGTGTTTTTTTTCCAGACTGCAGTTCCACTTTCAAAAAGATAAACAACTCATAGTAGAATAAAACTAAGGGGGAAACACACACACACACACACACGTCGGCTCTATAAATTAATTCAGATCCAGTGACAGTGACCCCCCTGTCTCCATGCAAACATCAAACGCTCTGTCATCTCAGCATCTCTCTCTGTGTTGAGAGGGCATTAGGAAGATACAGAGGCTCTGACCTGCAACAAGGCGGAGTCCTCACCAAAACAGCATCACTTTTAAGTCCAAACTCCAGTTTCTGATGAGGCGAACTCCCTCACTTGTTACTCGTAGCCATTCTGTAGGTTCCATTTCCTCCTCCTCTGATCTTCAGGTGACTGATTCTACCATCCCTCTCTCCCTCTCTTGCTCTCTCGCTTTTCATTTCTCTGAGTGTTTGTCTCAGATGACTTCCAGAACGTCACAGGGCACAAAGCCTCTCTTCTTTCCACTCGCCACTCTGATGAAGCCACTGCGTTCGCCCTCACTACTCACACAAATCTGAGGGACAAGAGAAATCTTACTTTAATATGAAAACAAGTAAGACTAGGCAGTGCAGTTGATAAGTGCTGCTTAAATGATCACAGGCGTAGTGTAGCCTGGGCTCATCAGCCAACATCAGGGAAGACTTCCCAAAAGAAGGGAGGCCGTTGTAGCAGGAGAAAGAAATACTGTATTTATTTAACAACAAAAACAGTGATCAAACTTTTCTCTCTTTCCAACTCCTAATTGCACTCACTGACCCTCATAATGGAAAAGAAGACATTGTGTTTGCATGATCGCTCTAAGTACCCTACAATGTCTTCCCCTGGGTTTGTGGGACTGGAAAAGAAAGGCAGCGGGTCACGGACTCATCTTGTTTTTGGTAGTTTCATCTCCACTGGGGGTTGCTTGCTTTAAGCCTTCTCTGAGTCTCAACATGCCCTGGAAAGCAGTGTGGGGATAAAAAGGGGCCTGTGCAGCCATTATGCCAAAATGCAAATTTAATGGTAACTCTTGAGAGGGATCCTCTGTCAGCAGACTCCAGTCGAGCTTTTCAGTGACTAAGCGTATGCGAGGGAAGAGTCACTGGAGGTAAGAGGCGACGTGGGAGCTGCACGGGGCTAATAAGATGGCTAAAGAGCTGCTGGATAATGTGAATCTGATGTCCTCTAATGGCTGGGGTGTGATCATGAATTACACATAGGTGTAATCTGGACATTTTAATGTCTATGATAAAGGTCATTGATTCCACAATCCAATGATGATGACGATGTTCATGGGATCAGTCTAAATTACTCCTTCATGTGTTTTGCCTTTGGGCGAGGGCTGGTAATTAACCCTAACAGCAAAGAAAGTTTATAATTTCCAAAAAGTAACTTAATCATAAGTTAAGAAAACTAGCCTTGTCATAAACTTGATTATCCAGGTATTTTCAGGTTCATCTGGCAGGTTTTTATAAACAAAGGGGTTGCAGAGTTGTCTTGCATACATTCCTTTTAAAGCCACTATGTGCACAATGTAAAGATGTATAACTTTGGCGCTCTCCAGTGGTAGCATCAAAAAAGACATCAAGGACTTTATCAGGCTAGTGTTGCAAAGATGTTTTATTTTTATTTTTTATTTTTTTACATTTGGTCTCTTCTTGAGCACCAAATTGACTAATGAAATACCAACAGCACGTTCTTACAAGCAACTGTACTTTGGGTTGTATTACATTGTATATAGCACTGTGTTTAGTTTTTTTTACATTTTATTCTATTTATCTATTTTGCACTGCTGGGACATGAGGAAACTGCAATTTCGATATCTATGCATGACTGCTCATACTGTGATATTGACAATAAAGCTCTCTTATCTTAATACGCTACATGTCTTCAAGGGCTTCAAAACGTTGGACACAATTCAAAATTGACACGTGGGAAACCTTGACAAGAACTCAAGCTCAATTTAGTGTCAAACAGGACAGATGCAGACATTGACACAGATGATCAATAATAAAAGAACAGGATAATTTAGGCCATAAATAACGTTTTTTAATGAGAACATCCTGTCCAGCCTGGCTTTATGTGAAAGCATCAAAATGAACAACACTTGAGTTATAAGATTTTCACCTAAATTATCCACAATTTGCCAATAATCATCAATATCATGAGGTTTGTACAGTACCTGTCCCTCCTTCAGTGTAATCTGGCCTTGTTCCTTACAGCCGATGAATGTCCTGTTACACCTGAACACCTGGTCCCCTGCCCGCACCAGATGAGCAAAGGCTGCTGGGAAGAAACCGATCCTGTCCTCAATTACCCCCTGGGGGGGGGGGGAAATCATCAGACATGAAAACAGCTGACACGCTGAAGAGTTGCACAGTACACAAGAGGATTACAAACCCGGTGTTTTTCATAGTAAAATCACCCTGTTACATAGATAAAGACCATAACATGCATGTGTCTTCACATACAGTACCTATGCACTGTATTCAGGTGTTACATGAGGTGCTAATGTTTGCCGTGTTAAAGTATCCATTGTTCAAAGAACAAACAGGTTAGATGTCTCTGTTTATCTACAGCCTGTAGAGAACAACAGCGTTAAAATGTGTGATGAGTTTCTTCATGGTCTGGTGGCAGCCGGCTGCCTCGGTAGAGTCACGTTTTGGCCCTTTTGTCTCCCTAATTTATCTGTCATGCATTTGTGCCCTGAGGCAGCATGTTGCCTCACTCCTATAATTTACAGCTTGACTTCCTATAATTTATCAATCCATTTCTTATATGGGCATTTTTGTGGGCTTTGTGGAAAACACACATTATATGTCAACTGCACAACAATGAGCTTGCAAACATTTTCTTTAAATGTAGCATCTTGGAAAGTTAATTGTACTGAGGAAAAAAACAGTTTTAGATGAGCCATGTCACTACTTAGGTGTAATATGTTGGTTTTGTACCTACCTTCCACCAGTCATCATTGGAGTTGTCAGCCAATAAGATTCTATCTCCCGCGCTGCAATATAGAGAAAAAACAAGGCGGAGTTACTCAAAATATAAATGAGTCCTCTTATCTGCATAGTCAGATAAATCCAGTAGGGGGGCTTGTGGAAAACATTTGCTGTATGCCTCTATTGATCCCGTTTGTGGTGATTGTAGTTATGTTAATCATGTTAATTTTGACACAGAACCCCTAAAAGCAGATAACAATGACCCACCTTAGCCCTGTGCTTTAGTGGTACAAGTGTGAATTATTCAATTATAGCTTTGCAACCATATTCAGGCACAGGAGGCATGTCAAGCTTGTTAAAGTGATGCACATGGAGCTATTGTAATAGCAATACTACTGTGTCCAGAAACTACCAACAACCAGCACATCCACTGTGTGAGAGCGCAGGACTTAGCACCTAAAAGTTACTTTAAGCTCTGTCGACAACGAGAGGAGCTTCAACTCGTCACTTGCTCTCTTCATGAGCCCGTCTCAAACACAAAAGCTGTATAATCAACCACAAAAGGAGATGTTTGCAATGTTTTTCTCAGTTTTAAATGAGACTAGAGACACCTTAATCCTGTTTGCTGTAAGTAATTCTTCTTTATCCAGGAAACGCATGAATCATTTCCCCTGTATGTGCCATAATTACTATCATCTGTTCAAAGCCCTTGGCTGAATTTGACCAATAAAAATCAAAAGGACCGGCACAGTTGAGCCAAATGATGGTTTACGTAATTTCCCTTTATCTTCCTCTTGTGGCTCAGTTACAACACTGGCTGTCCTTTGCCTGGTATACCGCACAATGACTCAGAGAGTTTTTTGTAGGTGAGAAACAGCACAACACCCACTGTTGTAAAATCTTCTAAGGTGACAAAAACAAACACATGTTGTTCCACAATTACATTTTTCATTAAACAACAAAAATGAACAGTGAGTTTTCTGAATTGGTATTTTAAAAATGCAGAACTCATCATCATTACAATCACCACATAGTCGAAGGTTATCGTGTAATCAGAGCATGTATCAGCATCTGAAACTAATCACAAAACCTGATTTTCTCACTTAAAATTAACATGCAAATTGAAGCTTTTGATAAAAAATTCATTTTCCATCCCCCCATTTGGTCTTTAAGTAGTAGCGTTTGATGTATTGATTAGTCTTCAGCGAAACCCAGAGGAGAAAAACATTGATGAACACAATTGAAACAAAGCTTGGTGAACTCTGTGCTGTAGTACAGCAGGTATCGGTGGACAGGGAGACATAGAGAACAAGTCAATGAATTCTAAATCAAGCCTCATGATTGAAGTTTTTATCAGCGAAAGATAGATGAAGGATCTGTGTGTGTGTGTGTGTGTGTGTGTGTGTGTGTGTGTGCATGCGTGTGTGTAGAAGAAAGAGGGAGAAAATAAGCACACTCTCATATACTTAAATCTTCTCAGGATTTCTGTGAGAACCAAGAGCAAATGGGTACTTAGGCTGAAGGACTGCTCATGATGGATACTCTCATTCATGAGGGCCTATTTCAAAGTGTGTTGCAGATGATGCCGTATGAATCATGGTTAAGGAATGGGATAAAATCTATAGCCTGAGATTCAGATTGTATTGGAGATAATAAGACAGGTTGTAGACACATATATATATATATATATACAGCTGTGTCTACTTTAAACCTGCAATAACTGATTTCTTTTTGGTTGTGAACACAATATTAACATGTCATCAACTTTTAAGTTGGAAAACTTTTGCTGCTAAATGCTATATGTTCCCCAGCTAATTGCTAACTGTGCCTGTCTGACGCGTGTTGCTCAAAAGTTCTTTTGAGCTTTTTCACTGAAAACAGCTTCATACTGTGGGTAAAAAAAGATGCTATGAGAGCAGTGAGAGTGAATCAGAACAGTAAAGTTGTGGGCCAAACAGCTAAACGAGCTGAAACTCTGCAAAGCCGAGGGGAGCTGCAGATTCAGGTGATAATTCTCTGTAGGTTCTTCAACCCCTTTCACATTGTTGTAACATTGTCATGAAAAATTTATAATAATAATGAATATGAATAATGTTATACATACTTAATAATTTTATACATTATTATCATAAAAATATTGATTATTTAGCTAGTTTTAAAATATTGTTCCATTGTCACATTAAATGTGCATAAAAACTGGCAACATA
Organism: Nannoperca australis; assembly: GCA_036023655.1. Taxonomy (NCBI): domain Eukaryota; kingdom Metazoa; phylum Chordata; class Actinopteri; order Centrarchiformes; family Percichthyidae; genus Nannoperca; species Nannoperca australis. The sequence continues at coordinate 7,169 of JAVQJD010052094.1, read as the reverse complement.
ACATGATACACATTTATTGTTTGTCTGAAAAGCTAAAAGTACCTTTTGTTTGTTTAGTTGTTTTCTGTCCATATTCTTAAATTAATTGGTATTTACCCAGTAAAAATGAAACATCTCGTAATTTTAACCAAAATAAAATGTTTGCTTTTTTAACTAGCTTTCAAAAATAATATATCTTTTCTTAGCCTCTGGCATGCTGTCTACGCCTCATAGGAGCTATAATAATGGACTGCTAAATGGACTTTCCAAAGAATCTGTTTCTCTCAGGATAAATCCCAAAACAGGTGTGATCGACTGATATTAATAGACCATCATGGCACACACACACACACACACACACACACAGGTACTATTATTGAGGCCACTCCAGAGAAATTAATCTTTGAGGACCGTTTCCTAAAAAGAGGACACTAATTAGCTCCTTTTGTAAATCTATTCTTGTGTTCTTTGACTTCCTAGTGATCTGAATACAGTGATTATATAAGATCAAAGAAAGAAACACAGACACACTAATTAACAGACCAGAATAAAGTGAATTTTGTGAGCATGGAAAAGCATACACAGACACGTCATTCTATTTCCTTGTGTTCATGTGTAGTTTGTGCTGTATGCCTTGGTCTTGGTGTATTGTGTGACAAGTTTAGAGCAGCTGCAAATCAACAGGTGCAACATACAAGACGTTTATTATTGGCACCCCTACAGGAGTCAGTGAATGCTTCTCATAAACAGAGATTGCTGCTGTGTGCAGGCAGGCCAATGCAATCAATCAATATTTTATGATTATAGTGTTTTATTATCTAGCGTTATTGAATATCTTGGTTATCTAAATAATTCTAACTAATACTTATCATTAAAATGTGTAATTTCAATATTTAGGAACTGGAACTGAAACAGATTGTTTGCTTAAAGGTGAAATAAGCAGCGTAGCCCCTTCGTGTTTTCGATCTTGCTTGGCAGGTGACCTTTGGGGATGTACGTGTGTGTATGAATTAATCAGCGCTGAATTCAATCTAATCAAATTTCACAGTGAAGTTGGATCGTGCTTACAGAAAAATTGAAATTGCAGCATGTGTGTCTCGGCCTCTTTGTTGACTTTGTTTTCCCTGTTCTTCAGGAGATTTTGGAAAACCAGAAAATGTATGAAAAGGAATCCCTGTAAGCATGTCCGAGTCAATCAGTCAGCTGTATTTCATCATCAGTCACAGGACAGCTGCCGCACAGAGAAATGACAGCGAGTGTTGTAGTGGAATTTCTTAATAAGAGTGACGTGTGTGTACAATTGCATGTGTGTGTGTGTGTGTGTGTAAACTAACCTCATCTCCAGGTCATGGCTGTCTTGAGGGGTGAAACTGTGCAAGGCTACATAAGTGTTGAGCTTGAGGACGTCTTTCTGTAGTTGGCTCTGCTCCAACTAGACAACAAACACACGCAGAAATACATGAACACAGATTGTTTTTTAATATATATTTTTGAGGAAAAAGGAAAAGGTGGCTGACAAATAAAAAAAACCTCATAGACATAAATATATCACAACACCATATTCTCTATATTCTCTATTGTCACTTTTATCGCAGTCGTATTTGAAAATAGTCTTTTGGCATTCACATAGGCAGGAAGGGCCCTTGTTTACAGTACACTGATAGACCGCGGAGCTGCTTAAATTGTTCTGCAATCTGTTCCTTTTAATCCACCGTCAACATGAGTGGGAGAAGCAGGATCAGGCTTTCATGAACGCTCAGGAAGTTAAAACAGGACAGGGTTGTGGGTGGAGAGGAAGTTGTCAGAGAAGTGTTAGCACAATTAGCAAGAAGAAGCACCGCCATTCAGGCTCCGAAAAGTGGTGGGCGATTTTCGTTTTTTTGTTTCATCATTTGTACCTTGAGTCTGAATGTTGCCTGCTGTGTCCTTGAAATCCCTCCAAATGATAACTTGTCCTGTTCCAGCATAATGCCTGGAGGGGAATTTTGCCAAGATATATGCGAATGACTTTATAAGACACATTAATGGCTGTTTTTGCAAGACAGCAGGAGAATGTGCCATCTTTGTGGCGCTGTATAGTAATGAAGAGAAGTGTTTCTGGTCGATCGTGGGTCCCTGAGTGTCACCCATGTGGACTTGGCTGATGGATGAGTTGAGTTAACTGCGGCCACAAGGCAAACTGCCTCTGTGGCCTCAGGGTAAAAACCAACAACATCAAGCAGTGGCAATCCATTACAACTAACTAAGAGCTGCTCACTGGCCTTGAGAGGCTCTTGATGCTGTGGGAGCCTGGAACACTGAGTGAGAGGTCGGGCAGGCCAAGATAACAGCCTCCTTTGTAACTGAGCTATCAGGAAAAAAAGGAAGTATTTGAAGTGAGGGACAATGTGGTTAAGAAAAAATGGGAAAAGGAAATTGGAGAAGCAATATGCATTCCTTTAAATCTGCAATAACTGATTTTTTGACTTGACTTGAGGGTAGTAACACAAAATGTAAACACAACCTTAACATATTATAATAACCTTGTAAATTTTAATGGTGAAGTCCGATTTTTACTCTCATTCTAGCTCTGTTTTGTTCCACCAAATACAGATAAATTCTCCTTTATGTTCACTATCTGTTAGCTAACTTTGTCTGTCTGCTGTTTGGTGCTGAGCATGTAATGTAACTCCAAAAACAGCTGCCTGCTGTGGCTGAAAAGGACACGAAAGCCGTGAGAATCAACCAAAGCAGTTGTGGGTCCTAAAAAATTTAATAATGTAATAATAATAAAATAATGAGCTGAAAGACCTTAAAACTCTCAGAATTCTCTTCAGGTTTATCACCATGAGCAACACATCATATTAAACATATTCATTTGATCCATTGTTTTATAAACATATTGGTTAGTGTAGCAAAGAGCTAAGTTAAAATATTTTCCAGCAACAGTCATTTGACTTTTGGAAGTGAAATTTCGGCAGCAACAAAAAGCACCACAAGTTTGTTTGGATAAACAGATGCTGCCTCGAATGAACAGACGACCAAAAAGAGAGCAACCTACAACAAACGTCCCAAACCCAGAATCCAACCGAAAACAAATCACAGCATGAGCCAGACTATTTTACTGTCAATTGATCTCAGGTAGTTTAACACTAAACCTGAAAAGTGCGAACAGATGGGGATCCTGTGTGTGACTGCGTGTGTTCCCATTTGTGCGTGTGAGCCTCTTATCTCAAATTGGAGGCTTCGTCTCTGGCGAAAAAAAAAAAGCAGTTTTCAAGCGTTTTTCTCTGCTCATCACCCCGCAGAGCCTCCGTCTGTCTGTCCGCCAGCCCGAGCTAATGGACCTGTCGGCTGACAGACAAACAGCCCGCTGCCAGCTGTGCTCGGTCCAGCCCGATAACACTGCACAACGCACTTAAAGTCTCTTGCTCGAAATGGATTGCTGGACTGCTAGACTGTATTGCACAGGAGGATGTGTGCATGTATTTTTGCCTTGTATGGTTATTTGTTCATTTTTGTGTTTGTCCAAGTATCTGTGGTCTTTTTCCATTGTTGACTATAAAAGTAAACAGGCGAGATGGCTGCACATAGAAAATATGTAGCCAAAAGAACATTGATACTGGAAGCACCTCTCCCACAAATCCCACTATGGAAGTTGAAAAGATTGAAATGAAAAGAACAGTTTTGAAATCTGACCATGAAATATTCATTGTTACTTTGCGGGGGGGGGGTTAAACTTTTTCTTTTACTGAATTTTGCACCATCAGCACGGAAGCTACACTGTAGAGAATAAAAACAGCAGCACAGATCCAAACATTACTGTAAGGTCAAGGCTTCTCTCTATCCGTGCAGGCCAGTGGTCGTGTCAGTCCGTTATGATTTGTTACAGCAGGAAGAGACGTTTTCCCTCAAAGTCCTGGGAAGTTCAGCAGTGACGATGGAGGCAGGGGGCCAAGTGCAGCATGCTTAATGGACGCAGAACGGACTATCAGTTCTCAGAGTAACCATGCAGAGTTCAGGCATTGGTCAGCGAACAAAGTCAGTTCTCAGAGGTTTTCAGACTGCACCAATAATACATGTTACTGCAGAATACACTGTGAAACTGTGAGAAAAGTCACACTGAAAAGTTGAGAACCAGAGTTGCTGACTTGTGAAATTGCAGGAAAGACACTTTGAGCTTGCATTCCTCTAAAATAGAACTTTCAGTTTACCTTTTCCTCCCTATATAATTATCTAAAAAGTTTTTTTTATTTACAAAAGTGACAGCAAATGGTCTTTCTCTCTAAAAAATATTGACCTGATGAGTCTTGAACTGCTGGAATGACATATAAAATATCAAGCTACATTAAAGCTACTGTTGTTTTGCTTTGAAAATCTGTTTAAACATTAAAATAATTTCCTGCAAATACAAGATATTTTAATTATTTATTATTTATATATTATATTTATTATTTAATAATTCATCTGATCTGTTGGCATACCTAAAACAAAGGTGTGTGTTGTAAGAACAGTACTGATCAGTCATCAGCAAGCAAGCATACTCATGCACATGCCCTTGTCAGCTGTAGATATATAGTAAGTAAAACAGTTAAATGAAGTAGTTCTTTCTTACCGGCAAATCGTCAGGATTTCTCTCTGGCTGGTGGTAATGCTCCATCCCGTTCTCAATGACTGTGAAAACTGAAACATATATAAATACTAAATAAAATCAACAAACATTAAAACACACACACACAAAAAAAAGAATAAAGTCTAAAGACTACAACCTGCAATGCAAAAAGGATTTTGCCCTATGAGTGGCACCAGTGGAAAGATCAGGGGGTAATTACTGGGAAATCAAAAGGGTCTCTTTAAGAGCATGAAATTGCTCAGGAAATTTCAAAGCAATTTTGAATTTTTGTTTTTTAACCCAAGCACCAGCAAGCAGTTTCGTGGCTAAGAATGCATTCATTTCTCCTTTTTTGGATCAGGTGCTGTTCTGTAAAGGAAATGGTTCAGCAGCATTGTAGCCATGCTTGAAATTGCATTTATTCACGCCAAGAACTACCTCGGTGCACTCCACCATATTCTTTGTAGTTTTGCCTTCTTGGCTCAGGGTGAATGGTCAGTGCCTTGCCCTTCACTCCAGAGATTTCTGTACGGCTGGGAAAACCCAGTCTCCACTAAATCAAGAGGTACACACAATGCAGATTAGATAAAAGAGAGGTCCAAACCTTTCTTTAGGCTTTATCTACGGGAAATTCTATAGCAGGGTCAGAGGCAAACAAAGCAACAAGAGCGGGTTCAGTTCAGTGGAAACAGCGAGGAACCTAATTTGATGGTTCATAGAGGAGAATTTGATGTTGCAACCTTCTCAGACTCGCTTGTGGGATGAGCAGTAGCAGTGTGTTTTTTCCTTGTGTCACTACATGGCTTTGATCCACAGTGTAACGCAACGGATACTCACCATCATCGCTGTGTTTTCTCGACAGCTCCTGCCTACTGCTGTGAGCGACCACTTCCTCTGGAACATTATCCAAGTCACTGGTCTGCAGAGATCAGATAAAACAGATTAGGTAGATACGGTTAGAGATAGAAAAGTAGACTTAGTTCAGTTTCAGAGTAAAAAACTAGATAAAAACTCACCCACTTTCACAGACTAACCAGCTATTTTGGAGCAGACTGTAGTGTAGCAAACATGCTGTCTGCAAGTCTGCATTTGGAAGCTATTATCATATCTCCTGTTGAGATCACATTGTCTCTGTAAGCCTCCACTGACACACACACCCACTTGCTAACAGCTGCAAAGGACAGGACAGGATGGCCCAAACCCAACAGCTTTCAGATGTCATCATACAGAGCCACGTATCCAGACTGCACATACAGGTTTGCTTACATTACAAGTGATAAGCTATGAAAGACAGATTTCCTTGTGTGTTACACCCAGAGATGGAAAGGAGGCTGGTGAGTGCAGCACTACAATCAGTCCAGTCCATCTTCAGAGCTGTAACATGAGCGTTTGCACCCACATCTCCCTTTATTACTGCCTGGACCAGAATGCCTTTATTGGTAGTGTTTACAACCCTGCAGTGGTGGTATCTATTTAGACCGTCAGCTACATCATGTCTGTTGCAGCAGAACAAAATATAAGTACTGAACTGAACTGTAATAATCTGATAAACGTTACGTGTCTGTATGTACATTAGAGCTTACAAAGAGAAGACTTGAGATGTGAAATAAAACTGAAAACAAAACTTTCTATTCATATGTTTGGTATTTTGTGTCAACAGGGTGAAAGCAAACACTGCCCTGCATGATAAATTATCCTTTTCATACCGAGTTTCCATGTGGAGACTCAGAGCCGCTGGCTCTCTTGGCTTTCTGTGCCAGCGACGTCCCAAACCTCAAGGCCTCATACACAGGGTCCACCTTATTGCCACAGGCTTTGGAAAAAAGATAACACATTATATAAATGGATAAAATGGAAAACAAATGTTAAGCTTTCAGAAATGTCCTGATTCCAACTCTATAAAACCAGATTTGGAAATCTTATAAAACAATGGTTCTGGAAGAGTGGGGTATAGTTGCCTGGAGCCTCCAGTTGCTTTAGAGCATGCCATCCCACACAGAACTGAAATTACCAAGGAGATTTAAGCTGCTCACCGATGGGCATGACTTCTTTGATGCAGCCATACTGTTCCTGGATCAGTAATGGAGAGCTGTAGTACCGCCGAAAGCCTTTTGGCTAAGGAGAGAAAGACCGAGAGGGAAAAAAGAGAGAGGCAACAGACATTAGAGACAAATCGACATGCAACACCACAGGCAGCACGCTGACAGTGAAATACTGCACTCTGTCAGTCGGTCGTTTGTGAGAGCAACGGACTTTACAGAGATAAAGTTCTGCCACACTGGTCGGACATTACTGTTTGGATGAATGAAACTATTCACGCTGCAGAAGACAGAACAGTGGCAGATAAATACCTAAAAAAAAATGTACACAATGGAAGTCAAACTGTCTAAAGTGCAACATTGGGCTGTGTATGAATGTGCACAGCCTTAATTTTCATTGTCGAATGATTAATATGTATGAAAAATCAAGAATTCAATTTGTGCGGATATTCACAAAAGTAATTTAATGTAAGGAACACCGGATATAGGTATAATAAATATATATACATATATATGTATAAATATATATTTACTATACTAATGAATACTAAAATAATCTC
>JAVQJD010052093.1:0-32766 GCA_036023655.1 Nannoperca australis | reverse complement strand
TTTTTTTACTGTTTATTATTCTTTTTTCAATAACTTTATTGAGCATTGTAACTGTATCAAAAAGCAATTTCCCTTCTGGGATTAATAAAGTATTTCTGATTCTGATTCTGATTCTGATTACAGCTGCAATGATCAGTCGATTAATCCAGTTGTTCCTGACCTTTTTTGGTCAAAGGTTATAATAAATTGAATACTTTAGACATTTGATCAGGTCATCACGAATTGTGATGGGGATTTTTCATGGTTTTCTAGACCCTGCAGTTAATCGGTTAATTGAGATCAGCAGATTAATCAGATAACAAAAAGGATCCCTACCAGACATGAACTTAACACTGCAGTTTACTTGCTCTAGAGCTCCTCCAGCTCGACAGTGTCACTGCCAGTAGGACAAACATTTGGTGCTTTCGGGGAATGATGATGATTAAAGATCTGTTTAGATACTTTTCCCCATCTTGAACAGTAGGGCTAAAGTTCACCTGAGCCTTGCTGCTGCTGGGAAGCTGCCATCCAGGGACTAAACCATTCTGCTAGAAGATTAGACTTAGTTTAAGTATGACACAAAGAAACTCCAGCATGAAATCCAACTATTTCAATGTGTCCAAAAATAGCATTTGGCAACAAAGAACGCAACACAACATTTGAACTGCGTTCATAAGCCCCAGACTTCCTGGTATTCGACATGGTAGAGCCCTCCCATGTGATTACATTTACTGTCACTCATGTAAATGAAGCTTCTGGCTCCAGCTTTGCATTATTAGGGACAAAGCCCACAATGGCACTATTAAAACGATAACAAGGGGGCTGCTTTGACACTGGGTCAGCTTTGTGAAAATGTAAAAGAGGGCATGATTTGAGCTTCTAAAAGCAGCTAAAGAGCAGATAGGAACATCATAACAATACATGTTTGCTCCTGATTGGAAATGTCGAGCTGCTGCTTTTATCTGGGTGTATTTCACCAGGACTGGTCAATTCTCAGCTCTGGTTGCCAACGAGAGCAGCTGGTGAAGTCAGTTTGTTGGGTGACTGAGGGGGACCTCATCAGGCACATCTGAACCCCATCTCTGTGTACCACAGGGCGGGTGGAAGATGGTGGGTAGACTGAGATGACACCGTTGGCACGTTGCGTCGGGCTTCAGAGGGAGGACAAGCTGCCACAATATAACAAATACAGGAAAGGCTTTTCTCCACAAAGAGCAGGTCTGGGTGACACATCACCTACCTTGAACACTTTCCCAAAGGCTCCATCTCCCAGCTCCCCGATGATATCCCAGACTTCCTCGGGGTTTTCATCTCTGCGGACGTGCTCATACTGCTTCTTCTTCTTCTCAGACCCCAATTTAAAGATTTTACGGAAATTAAAAAACGACATACTGAACCCTGGCTCATTCAATGACAAAGTTGACAATAGAATTAAACTTTAAAAAAATATGCCAAAGAAGTATCTGTTTCCTTGGACGGTTTACTTTAGCATAGGTTTGTGGAGTGATATGTGCCCCATTAGCTTGAAATATCCGCTTGGTCAACAGTGTGTCGCTTTCATAATAGTTCGGCTCGACACCTAGCTTAGCCTCTGACACTGTTTTGGCCAGTTCGGGTTCATTGTTCCCCCTAGAATAATACGTAAAGGTTAACCTAAACGCGCACTAGCATCTGAAATCCGCCTAAACAAAGATTGTATTTAAATGTAAAGTAACACTGGACGCTCGTCGTTGTTCCAACTCCTGCCGACCCACTGGCCCGACCACCCCGCGGGGCTTTTCCCCTCCACCAAACAAAAAGAAAGAGGAGTAACGCGTCCTTCCAAATAGTTGTATTCCACGGAAGAGACCATTAGTTTCCTTGAGGGTAAAACTGGACACAGTTAGTCCGCATATTCACGGTCGCTAAAACGGTAAAAACAGGCATCTTTGCGTCGGTCCGGGACGGGTTTAGTAATCTAGCGGATTTAGAGTCTGTGCGCGTTCCCAGGTGCGCGCGGCTGCGGCTCTTTCTCTTCGTGCTCCTCGTGTTTGACAGTCTGCGCGGTGATGTCGGTCTCCTGCTGCCCTCGTCAGCACCGGAGACTAAACACAAGTGCTGCGGGGGGAAATTAAACTACTCGGGAGAGTAGTGCAGAATATTTGTTTTTATCCGAGAGCAATAATCAGTCTGCGGCGCAGTACTTGCAGCAGTGCTCGTTGTAAGCGTCACCGCATCCACAGCCAGCCGCCGTCGCGTCAATAAACGGATTTCTTTGTTTCCCTGAAAACCTACATGTCCCATACACCACTGCGAAACACGGACGCGCAGCACAGCACGGGCGCTCAGACAGAGGAGCAGAACATTTCAATTGATTACCGTAGTTTTTTTCCCACATCAACTGATAAAATTCACCCGTTTTTTTGTTTGTTGTTCTTAATTAATAAATATATTTCCCTAAATGAGAAACCAATCATGATACAGTTGTGTAAGTATGATCAGATGAAAACAAAACTATATATTCAGATACTTAACAAACTACTACTTAACACGCATCTGTAGTATTAACTGTTAAATGACTCTACCAGCAGTCATAAAACAAGGGCAGTACTGATTCTGCTTAAAATCTTTATTGTCCCACAAAAGGAGGTTGTTTTTGCAGCAAGGGATCATGGGAACATAAACACAATAAAAGACATTCAAAGATGATGTTTTTTTATAACCATTTTTACTTGCAGATGTGATGAAGATGTGATGTGTTGCTGCTATATCGTTTGAACACTCCACTTCTAGACAGAGAAAGTAACATTTTTGTACACTAAAATAAGCTTTTCAGGCCCAAATATGACAGTAACTACTGTTAGCAAGAGTACTGAGTAAATAGCACAGAGTGGTAAACTGTGATACTGTACACAGACCTTCATCTAATAGATTCAGCCTTAATACTAAGAATGTCACATACTGTACAAAGAAGAGTTACAGGGATTTTGGCTCTGTTAGACCGTAAAGATCCAGAGAAGTTGCTGACATGCTTCGCCCACACAAAATTACACACACATAGAGCACATGGCACACTGAGGCTTCGCTGTGTGTCCACATATAAAAAGAAGAACACCTTCAGATTTAGATAAGACAGCCACAACGTAAAGAGAAGAAACAAGGTGCTGTTTAATCCACATAGTTAGATTATAATTAATTTGTTATGTTGAATTTTTGTACTGCTTAGGCAATTTAGTTGTTTTTATGTTAATAAACTTGGAATTAAAATACTTTTCAAACGATATGAATACATATTCGAATGACAAAACCACTGGGAAAGCTCAAACCAGACACAAGAAACATAAATTATTATTATCATAAATTATTAAATATGTATGTGCTGGGTTACAAAACGTTGCACCATTAATTTATGTTGTGCAATTACACCAAACATTTCACAGTCAGTGAAAAATCACTGATCCTACTCGCTTTATTGGCATGAATGTAACAATGACAATATTGCCAAAGCATCCGGTAATAATGATATTAAAACCATTATAAAAAAAACCTGAATAGAATAAAAGGTACAATTTATAAAAAATAGCTACACATTTGAGACTGTGGAAGTGTGTGAAGGTTTGTGGTTTGTGTGTGTGTGTTAATGATGTTGATTTTAAGCTAACATTAGCATACTGCAGAGAGAAATGTTGGTCCGACCACATGTTTTGAATGAAATTAAATAACTGCCACAATCTGTTGCCTGGGCAACAAGGGCATTGTTTAATTCTGCTAAGTGTTATTAATAGTGTTGCACCAAATTCTGTAAGCCATCAGATTATGTGCCCTGACGTTTATCATTATATATGCAGACTTTATTTTTAAAGCAACTGTTACCAAAACCATGTCTGCAGAGTATCCAGACAGGGTCCCAACTCGTGACGCTTCACAGACAGGGAGGGTTAAACAGCTCCATCTAGTGGACAGTTTAATCAATACAGCTGCCTAACACATTCAAATGTGTAAAACAAGATAAACTTTTATTAGTCCCTTAATGGGGTATTGATCGACATTCGTTTCTATGACAAATGATCGTCGAGTGTGTGTATCTGCGGGCACGAGACTTTGCGCACAGGATGCAGAGGTGTCATGATATCTTCTTCATGATGTTGGCTCCTGTAATAAAAGATAAAGCATACAGTGGTAGTGAGTCTGTAATCCTCTGTGTAGGTCTAGCTACTGTTATGTATATATTATTATGTGACCCCTGTTTGATTCACATGTAATTATTCAAGAGCCTAAAAATGACATAACAGTAGGTTTTAATGGTCAACGTGGCTTTACTTCAGACAAACCCCTTTTTGTGAAGTTTGAGTCTAGTTTAAACCCTCTGCTGTGTTACCGTTTCGCAGGTATCACCATAGGAGAGATTCTCAAATGTTTATTTATGTAAAATCTTAATCTAAAAAAACCATAAGAAGCAGCAACTACAGTCATTACCTGAAAATTGCACTTAAATAAATGGAGTTCATCACCGCAGCCACATACTGTGTTACATTCGTTTTACCATTGTATTTACCTTTATGTAAAGATTACGAGAAAACATCTCTCTGACTTACTAAAAAGAAATAACCTTTAAATGAGTTGGAGAAGTGACGACGACACCAGAAGCCCCGCCCCTCTCATTTCTTTCAAAAAACTTTTTTGAACATTTCTTCAATCTTTTTTTAAACAGAAAGATGATTTATTTATCTTCTACAACTGGAACCTTCTTAACACGTTGTGTATTACAAGTACATTAGAGAGCAAACAAATAAATAAATGAATAAATAACGCTCTGTTTAACGTGCGGTAACAGCGCGTCACGTGACCAATACTTACACTACCACGCAGCTAGCGCGCGCTCTCTTGCTAGTCTGCTCTTCCGACGGAGAACACAAACAAAAACAACAAAAAGAGCTATAAATAATCTGCTTTTGCTTTCACGATGTAATGCAGTCAGCTACGAATGATCCAGCGGAGGAGCCCCCGTCGATGCTGTGGGGACTGGACCCGGTGTTTTCTGCCTTCGCCCGGCTGTATGTCGGAGACATCCTGCAGATGACAGAGTCCACACAGGTCCCTGGTAATAACACCCGTAGAAAGTAACACACATGGTTTCATTTACCGACTGTATCATCAGTTGTTACACTAAAACCCCCACAGGTAACATTACAAGTCTGCATGTGCCCAGCAGCTAGCTAACTGAACATGAATACAAACATGACTAAGCTAACCAGTTTGTAAACTCACGTCAGTTACTGTAAATGTGCCGTTAGCAAGTTAGCTAACTACTTTGTAAGTTCCTAGCAGACTTTATTGGACGTTTTTTTAACATATACGTCCAGTTTTTCTTTCATTTCATTTAACATTTTCATTCAATATCATCACTGTGCGACTTGTTACAGAGTGATCAGCTTTAATAACTGACTCATTGATTCGGTGACTGGCGCGTGTGTTGTTCCCTGATGATTACTTTTGCTTCCACCCGTGTCTGTCAGGTATTTACTTCTACAACTCACATCCAATCTACAAAGTGGATGTACTTGGGACAGTGGTTTACAAGAGAGAAAGAGACGACTTCTTCTGTTATGGAGGTGACCTTGCTGTGAAACAGAACTGTGTGTGTGTGTGTGTGTGTGTGTGTGTGTATCAGTTATGTATTGATGTAAATAATACAGTAAGTGGTTTAGCAATGTTGTAAATGGGAATGCTGTAGTGTGTGCCCCAGTTTTCTGTTTACATTTCACACACTGACACACTCTCCTGCTGTTTAAAGGCCTACAAATAATACGTCTTTAACTCATTTGGAGTATCTTTCCTTCTGTCCACAGTGGATGACGGTACGGGCGTAATAAACTGCCTATGCTGGAAAAATGACTTGTTGAAAGAGGATGCTACTAAATGTGAGTTTGCGTGGTTGTAAGCTCTGGTATTGGCTCTTTTTACTGGGCGGGTAGCTTACAGTGAGTTAGTCAGAGCTCTATCACTGAAAAAGAGGTTGATGAAATAAGAGTTTGCGGGCCGGAAAACCACAAAAGTGAGCTTAAAGAGGCAAAAAAGCTCTGTACAGCGGAGGAGAATGGCAAAGTGACGGTAATGCATCACTACAAGCGGTCCATTTCACTTTACTAGTAGCCATTTGATCCATTGTTTATATAAATGTATTGATCAGTGCAGCTTTAAAGTCTAACATTTGTATGTATTATTTTAACTATTTCCATTTACAAATGGATTATTATATATTTATTTATTACCACAAATCCCTGTGTAATATCCCATACTCATTTGTGATCCCCAGCAGGGGGAAAACCCAGTGACGGGGCTCAGGAGGGCTTCAACCCTGTCGCGGAGCTGAAGAAGCTGAGGCAGGCCCAGAAGAGCCGCTGCCACCTAGAGATCGGAGAGCTGCTCCGAGCCAGAGGACCGGTGAAGACGTCGAGGCAGCAGAGGGAAATCATGGCCTCCACCTACTGTGAGTGCACAGGGCTGTCCTCTGCAGGCCGCAGTGGAAGTTTGATATTGAAAGTCACCATCCAGTCACGTATCCTAAATATTAGAATAAGACAATGAATGTCAACATTTAACCGATGGTTCATTAGAAACTACAAACGCTCAAACAAGACCATGCGTTAACTCACACAGTGCCCTACCCACACACGCTTGAAGGGCTTCACAAGGACATTCTAGCACTGCAGTCTCGTTATGTGACGGCCTACATGTGTCTTCTCTCTCACATACACACACACATACACACACACACACACACACACACACAGACACAGCACATGTTTTATTTGAGAGCACATGCCATCTGTATCCTGCGTCCATTCATCATGTTTGTGTGTGTGCGTGTTCCCAGATAAAGTGAACGACCCGGTGATGGCGGTTCAGATTGCATGGATGATGGAGGTTCCTCAGCTCTACAGACAGTGCTACGACAAACCATTCCAGCTGCAGCCTAACGCAACGGGGTAATAACATGCGTCCCCTCCCACCGTCACTGTGCATCACAACCCTGTAGCTGAAACTAAGTGGCAACAAGTGGATTATGAGATTGAGGTAGCGGAGAAGGTTGTTACCACAGCTGGCGGAAACTGGTGTCAGCAGAACGGATACGTAACTTGCTACTTACGGGTTCTAACACGTTGTATATTACACGTACATTACAGAGCAAACACATATAAATAACAGCAATGAAAGCGGGCTCTCATTTTCATCTACTGTCACAGTTCAACCTGACTCAGTGATTCATTTACCATAAATGAAATCATTCGTATAAAGTCTTTGTCTGTTTTTCAGTGACTCAGCCATCAGTTCCCTCAGCAAGGCAACGAGTGTCATCAAGGATTTCTTTAAGCAGAAGTCGGTGACCAGGTTCAGACCCTATGATGTTCAGGACCTCTTGCAGCCTCTGATCTCAGACCAGCCCCAAACAGCATCTGCAGACCAGGTATGCCCGAATAATAATATGGGAGCCAGTTCTTTTTGAAGATGTGCGGTGGTGGGATGAAACGGCGATATCTGGAGAAGTCCTCTTTAGGTGAGAAGGATCAGTGGAATGAAGAATTACAGCCGGGATTTGATTTCTATCATAGAAGCAAATTTTTATTATTTAGAATTATTAAACTCTTAAAGCTTGTGATGATGCAATGTTTTCCTTGTTTCCACAAAACTCGACAATATGTCATCACACTGAGATATTTCAGTGCGATTTGACTTCTGCAACTGAAACAAAAGGCAACTAAAGCAGTAATTGATGTGTAACAGTGTCTTTCTTGGCTTCTGATTAATGCTTTGTCCCATGCCCACATGCTTGTCCACATGTTTACTGACAGATTTTATGCCGTAGAACAAAACGAGAAAATCGTTTGTGTTAACCGCAGACCTTATTTAAGGCATCGAACCAAAAACCCGGTGACTTCCACACGAGGGAACCAGATGTGCAATAATGCTGTCTCATTTCCACGTTTCAGGACTCATTCTTGCAGCAGCACTCTATTATTATGCTTCTCTGTTGCTGTCAAGGAGCCTGTGGCGGGTCCGTCTGCGGGCCTGCAGCTGCGCCAGCTTCTGAAGGAGGCCCTGCAAATCTTGCATGACGAGGGTACTGTGTACCGCAAGGTCAAATCCCAGGATGAAGTCTATCACGTAAGAAATCTTAAATGAGTTGGTCCCACTTCAGCAGGTTGTTAGAGTGAAGAGTGTGTCTGTTTTAATGCTGTTGTCCCTCCCCAGGTGACTGCACATGACATGGATCTTCTCGTAGCCGTCAAAGACATCATCAGGGAGGACTCCAAGAGAGAGAAGTGTAAGGAGACTTAATGTTTGCTCTTAATTAAAGCTGGAGTGTGGAACCTTTGTCTCCCCCTTCTGGCAGCGAGAGTAATTACACAAACACAGTTGACGTGATCATGATCTCCCTACAGGGAAGCTCGCTCACATTTCCACAAGAAAATAATGCATTATTTAAGTAAATGTAAAAGCTACAAATATTTTACAAAGACCCACCTGTCCAATAGCAATAACTCCACATCCTGAGTTTCTTTTTTCACTTCTTGAATGTAACAGACATTCATTAGTATTCAAAAGCACCACACTTTAGTTTGAAGTATCGAACCTTTGCTTAACGTTGCTCTGCTGTAGTTTTAGTCTGACTCTGTCACAGTCTCCTTTGTGTTGGTGTGTTGAGCAGAGCAGTAATTATCATTCAGCTGAGAGGAGTATGAAAGGAATACAACTGTAGCAGCTAACTCACCATCACTATCCTTTCATATTTCAAGACACTACAAGTTACATCTAGCTACACAAAAAGGCTGAAAGACTGGCAGTCAGAACAGAAACACAGAGGTGTTGCCATGGAAACAATACACCGCCTTGTGTTGTTGCATTGATGTAAACCATAGACTGTATTTAGCGATGGCATCGTGGCAGCTAGCCAAAAGTGAAGCCAAAACATCTTCATCGTTCTTGGTGGCAGGCTGCAGTTCAGGTCATAAACCCCGCCCCCTCCATGTTAGCGGATGGGTCTATGGTGTAAACTGGCAGAACGTTGCAGACCGGCACATTGCAAGTAGTTTTTTGTAAAAAAGAAATAAATACAATAAAAAAGTCACTCATGAGAATATTGAATCTCTTATTTTCCAGTCTCCATCTAAGCTTGGTCTTCCTGGCCTGTGTGTTGATGGTTGTTTCCTCCCGTGCCTGCAGATGCAGAGAAGGGTTGCCACGTTCTGCACATCCTGTCTGCAGTCAGGCAGCGCTACAGCCTCAACGTGAGCAAAGCAGCGCTGGAGCTGGTCCTCAAATCGCTGGAGTGCAACAGTGACATCGTCAGCACCAGCGACAGCCATTACACTGTGTTCTAGCTCCGGCACAGTGGGCTCGGGAACCCTGTATTATTACATATATTATGTGTAGCGTGGCCTATTGCTCCAAATGTGAGCGCCCAGTACATTTACGTAAATCGTGCCATTTGTCTTCCTTTGTTCATCATGACTATTGTCAAGTGCGGCACTTTTCAGAATCAGCTAAACTCCATATATACATTTTAAATTACTACTGCATGTTAGTGTGTTATGGTTAAATGTTAAATTTAACACACATTTAAAAGCAATCATTAAGAAAACTGACACCAGGGAAGCTTTCAGGACCACTTTCCACTGTTGAACCTATTTGTGATAGTTTGGTACATTTTGAAATAAATAACCAAGACCAGGCAGCAGAAGACGAGGCTCATGCATTGTTGGACTGACCTCCCCGGGGGCACTGGGGCAACAAATGAGCTCCTGGGTCTCCATTAAGCCCCATGTCTCTGACCCTTTGTCCAGTGTGCACAGCTTTTCTTTTACAAAAACGGAAACAGAAAATATGCCAAGAAGCCAGCAGTATCCATGACATGACCCCCATGTCCTCTTATCCACCCCTATGTCTGTTTCATCCTTAGCAAACTGATGCCCCGCCCACAAATAAACTCTATCATAAGATAAACATGAAAGAAAAGTAGTGTTAAATAATAATACTAGCGTCTCCATCATTAAATAAGCAGTCACAAGCACCATGCACCAAGATGTTACATGTTTATGTTACTCAGGCCAGCTGTGCCACATCATGCATCGCCGGCAGAGGCTGAGGTGCTCACTGACATGAAATCAGAATAATGTTCATTGCCGATTAGGTTTGGTATATAACAATAAACAGAAGAAAATATAAAGAACGATAAAGCTCTGAATGTGTGAAGTTCAAAGGATATTTGCAGTGTGCAGGAGAGTCGTCCAGACGGGGCGTTTGTTTTCTCAGCCTCTACACTTCCCTGCAGAGCTGCAGAGATAACATGCAGCTGTTTGTACAGGTTGAATAGGACTCCCTGTGCTGAGTAAACTAAACTTCATCTTTCATTAAATAGCCACAAATTAATTGCCTCATGCTGAACCAAGGGCCTTTGGGGCCCCTGCGGATCTGGGGCCCCGAGGCGGTTGCCCACTTTGCCTAGTCTGGTCATCCAGCCTTGCGGATTCCCATACGCACATTCAATTGCATTACCACAAAGCAGTTGACACGATGTAAGCCTGCAGGGTTCATGGTTATAGTAAAATCATTAGAATAAAAGGTTTTCATAAATGATGTTACTGATCTGGTGTCAGTAATGCTATGAAAACACTTAATGCAAACCTTAATGCATCTTCGCTGTCTCATTTTTATGAAGTAAGTAAAAAAAAAAGGAAAGCCAGCCTCTAAATGGGCTTTTTTTTTTTTTTCCATCTTGCTTATGTTGCTGTGTGCACAGGGGGGCACTGTTTGGTCGTTAATTGGCTCTTTCGTGTAGAGCAGGCTGCTGCTGATTGGTCGCCTGTGAAACATCTGTATCCATAGTTCCAGCAGCTCGTGTCTCCGGCCAGAAAGCTCCCCCCGGATCAGAGGCTGCAGAGTTACACTGCTCCCAGCGTCATTATCCCACTTCAGTTAACACCATCCAGTGTGTGTGAAACCCAGGACTACATGTCGTGCCACACATTTCTAACATTTTATTTCGCGTTCTTTTAAGCGGGGAGGGGAAAAGTTACGTCCCCGTCCCGTCCCCCACGCAGGAAGACGAATGAATGAGTGACATCGGCCGGTTACCAGCGCAGCTCCGGACACGCAGCAACACGTTTCTTGTCGAGGAAGGAAGACGCAACCAAATCCTTATTATTTCTTGTTTTCTTGAGTGCTTCATTCCGAGTAGCCCCGCGGACGTGCGTGAAGCCCATCCCACTCCGTCCCCCCGAATGATCTGCGCCCGCCGGAGCCGTCAGGCGGCTGGATTTGCCGGCTCTCTCGCTCTCAGCCGGCCCCTTCAGCCCCCAGGTGTGCCGGTGCCCCCCTTGTAGGCACCGCTGCAGACACAAAGGAACTCGCTTCACTTTTCTTTTTTCTCCCCCTCCTCCTGTTTTTAAGGTATCGGACTTCATCGGCGCTCCGTCCGCCGCTGGCCGGGCTGTGCGTGTGTCTGTCGGTAACGTGAGCGCCGCTCTCCGCTCGGATAATCGGCGGCGTGCGTTTCACCGAGAGCGACGAGCACACGCTTAAATGAGACTATTGCTAAGTTTCTGAGCAGACCGGTGGTCGTGGCGTCGCCTTGCGGAGCTGCTCTGCCGGTGGACCGCGGAATTGTCATATGACAGCGATGAATGGGGCGACTCCTCTCCCGTGATACGAGACAGCGTGTCTGGAGCCGCAGCAGCTGCCCGCCGTGCCGCTTGTATGCATAGCCTCTGCAGGGTCAAGATGCAGTTTCGGACTGTGCTGGACGTGAAAGTCGTGGACGTGGAGAAGCGGCGCAATCCGTCCAAACACTACGTGAGTTGTCCGCCTGCCTCACCTTCATCCATGTCACCTTAATCCCACCGTGTCCCGTTGAGACAGGCTCTCTCTCTCTGGCCTGCTCACAGTCAGCGTGACACCCGAAACGCTGCGTTTACTCCACTAAATGTAGCCTAGCTGCTAAACTGAGCTCAGCGTTCAGCCAGATTACCTGCGTATAAATAATGAACTCTTCCAAACACAGTCATTTCATCGCACTCAGTTCAGCTGTCATGGGCTGTGTCAAAGAAGCAGCCCGGCACCTGGTAATGCAGGTCATCATCTCCAGCATCTGTCTGACACACTGGGTTCTTCTATCTGTCTCACCCCTGCTGCATATCACAGTATTTGGCTAGTTTGCATGCATTTGTGTTGAGGGTAAGGTGGGTCAGATATTCATGCCACGCCACTGTAACCTGAGTTGTGTGCAAGGTGGAAGCAAAACCTGACCGACAGAAAGCAAGTTTCAGCCTCACCGTGTTTCTTTATAGCAGAACTTTTCATTTAAGAATTAAAATTATAATCAAGTTCGATCATTTTTTAATGTTTCACAGACTCAAATAACAACAAACACTATCCAAATGTGTTGTACCATGTTCACTGATCATTTGTCAGACCATATCAGAACTACAAAGCATCATTTTCATGTCTAACATCAAGATAAGCCTGTCTGAACTAAAAACCCCTAAATGACCTGCTAACGAATTAACAAAATAATCTCACAACAAAGTCCACATGGTGGCCGTTCTGGATCTTTTGACCACGCCACATGATCTTCATCAGCAGATGGAGTTTGCCCACTTTCCACCCATCACATGTTCAAATGTCCATGTTTTCCCCTCAGCACTTGAAGGGCTCCTTGTTTGCGTTGGCTTAAACATTGAGATTGAAAGTTCACCCGTGACCTTGGAAACAGCAGTTGACAAAACCACGAGGTCCATTTGGTAGCAGATTTTCATCTTGTGTCGTTTCACATTTTGTAAGAATGTAGGTCACTTTATTCTCCACTTAACAAACCTCCCAACAGGCTTCACTGATTCTTACTACCACCCCGAGCCTTCTTTGTCAATACCACACTTGTTCTGAGTGAGCGTCTGTGTCGGGGCTCTTGCACTTCATGGCACCACTTCAGAACCGACTTTGGGCTCATAAACAAGTCATAACAAACGACTCGCTCGTATGTAATTACAGTCCTGCCAACCCCCCAGGACGAATGATATGTGGACACAATTAGCGCACGTATTCTACTTTGAAAGGAGGGATTCACAGGACTCTTGCCATTATGTGCCACTTTATCAGATACACTATACCTGTTTTATATGTTACGAATATTAGACGTGTCATAGATTTTCTCACCCAGAACAAAACTGCACCTGTGAACTTGAGTTGGTAGATAATGCCATCCTAAACACTGTACTGTACTATATATATATATATATATTTGTAACACGGGTGGCCGCAGAGAAACTGATACCTAAATTCTGACGGTTGAAGCGTCACCGCAGAGAGCCCCGGGGCAAACATGAGCTGTCAACCCGGTTGAAGACCCCAAACCCCCTTCCTCCCATTCTCTGGGCATTGTGTGTGTTATCTGTTGCCTTCAAGTACCCATCAAGTACAGTGAACTCAGCAGACTTCACATGGCAGCTTAATCATAGAGCACCTGGACCTGCTGAACCCAAGCAGTACTCCCATACTGGAGTTCTACCTGCCTCCAGGTCTGCTGCGCACCAATTAGTTTGTGTTTTTTTGATTAACTACAAACATTTAAACCCCATGTGAGCACAATATAAACTGAAATAATACTAGTCTTCAAACTACACTTTAACATGACTTCAAGATTAGGTAATGATGCAAAATGTGCCTCAAGGCATTTCAGATCATATTCCCAAACACATTTGTGTATTCAAACAAAAAAAACAACAATCTAAAGATGTAGTTTGGTACAGGACGCCCTGATTGGCTTTGGGCCCTGTGGAAGATGTCTGCCTTGCGGATCTAAATCACCTAGTATAAAGAGGCGTCAAATGTGTTTGAAGGGCCAGTCGGTTAAGCTTTATTAACTCAGGCCTCAAGACCAAGATCTTTGAGAGAAAAAAATGACATATTTACAATGTTTGTATGATAAAATCACACAAAGGAGATGTCACACACACAGAAACATGAATTCATTTAATGCTAAATAAAGTAAGGAGCACTTTAAAGTGCCTCGGAGGAATGAGCGTATAACTTGGTATGAGGAAACCTTTAAAGTGAACCTAGCCTACGATCTGGTGTCATGGCCAGCACCTGTAAACCACAGTAATTAACATACTATGTCTTGGTGATTTAATTTGTACACAAACAGAAGGTAAAAATGTCAAATTATGTTTTTTATCATTTGGACAGAGCCACGTTAGTCGTTTCCCCCGGCCTCCAGTTTTTATTAGCCTGACAACGCCAGACCAAGTCACAAATGCAAATCAGAGCAACAAACCATGTGATGCAGCGCTGAGCGAATCCTGTAGGAAGGACGGCAAACACACGTTTCTTATCAACACACCATCCAGTTTGTTTAATGCGGACACGGTAGCAGATTCAGAATGTTCCACATCAGTGGCAGCCATCTTGCTTGTTTACAAAAATACCTCAACGGCGCTCCTCTGTATAGTCATCGTATCAAACGCGCCCCATATTTGACGAACGGTTGTGATTGGCCCGACGCAACAATAAACATGAGCTTGCAGATTCGTCTGGTTCTCAGGATAGTTTCTAATCGCCTCCTGCCTCTGGCTCCATACTTAACATGCAGACATAAGAATGATCAATCTTCTCATCTCACTCTCAGAAAAATATTAAGCTATTCTTTAAACACACACACACACACACACACTCTGAAATGTGTTGAAACTGCACATGCTAATGTGACAAATTACACTCAGGTCTCCAGTGTTTAGAGACAATTATAGTGAATATACAGTAATATGTTTTTAATTCAACTTGGTGCACTGTTATTGCTTCCACAGAGTAGTTTAGTAGCGAAACATGAGCTTCTCTAAATCAGTCCAACTTTATAGGTAGGCTTGTTGAGTAGAAGCCAGGCTACTATATATGTACAGTATAAGTGTAACAGGAGCTTCTCAGAGCTGAGCTGTACTGTGTTTCTGTCTCAGCGGGCCAGTCTGTGGCCTAGTTTCTCTAGCTACCCTGTCTCATGAGACAAGGCTAGTCACTGTGAGAAGAAAAAAGAGGGAAGAGGAAGAGAGAAAGAGAGGAGGAGGAGGTGGGAAAACGAGAGAGAGAGAGAGACACAATCTGTGGCACCCATTGAATCTCATTTGTAATGTTTGTGAAACCAGCTGGAAATGCTTATCTTGTGAGCGGAGGGGGAACGAGACTCCGGGTTCTTCTCAAGGGAAATGCTTGTCGAACCGTAGGGAAAGCTGGACACACACACACACACACACACACACACACACACACACACACACACACACACACACACACACACACACACACTCACACACACGCGCTCCTGTGAGCGGTTTGTGCACGTGTGTTTGCAGGAGGTGATAAAAGAGAGAACAAGGCTGGTCACGGCCATGTTTACTTAAAGCTTCTGTTTCCCCTACAAGTCCCATAACATTTCATTTTCTAGAGCCTCAGAGGCCAGGGCTGGAAGACGGTGTTGTTATTTGGCAGCATAAAACGTCTCTTCAGAGAGCTGTTCCCCACTCAAATATTTATTGGCCTATCAAACACAGAGTGATATCTCGGTGAAAAGGGTCCCTGTTTTCAGATTCCCACCCCCTGGAAGTGCGTGCTGGGGGAGAGGTTTATGACGCCAGGCTTTTCTTTGTTTGGGAGAGTTTGACAACTATCTGGAAGTGCACGTGTGTCAGAAGGAGAAAGACAAGAGGGTGAGTCAGGGTCTCTGCTGACGTCTGTTCTTGATGCTCATTTTGCAGAACTCTGACACTGACAAGAGTGTGTATCTGTGTAGCGTGCACCCACACGGTTTACACAAGAGTCGGATGTTGTCGTCCTAGCACTGTTATTACCGGGACCTCAAACGCATGCTGGGGAGGGGGGGTGGTTTGAAAAAAAAGTTGCCAGTGTTTTCCTCCGGTAAAGCAGGGGGCGGTATGTAGAACATTAGCTGTAACATGATCCGCCGGTAAACACAGAGAAGAAGACCAAGAAATATGGGTGACAGTGAAGGGGAGAGGGATGGAGACGCGTTGTACCTGACAACATAGCTAAAACTCTATGCAAGTACGTTGCCAAACGCGAGGAAACCTTCCCCTATTTAATGAAAAGCAGTGCCATTCAGATTTTAGTGTTGCACATGTTAGCCAGCATGAAAAATCTAACAAGCACAAGTGCACACAAAGACATACCCTGTCAATACTGCAAACAAACATGTCCTGCATGTATGTACCTTTATGCATTTTCATTTACATGGTAGAGGTAGGGGTGTTGTGGTGGGAGTCGTGGGAAGGCACGGGCGGGGGCAGCAGAAAATCTCCCTTATTGTAAAATTGCAGTGTTGACAGGTGTGGCTTTATAAGCACAGCAAGACGCCTCCCACACTCTTCTGTCCGCGCTCGGGGAAAGGGACATGTTGTGGTGCTTTAACGTGGCCTCCAGTTGTCTGACATTCTTCTTCGACAGCTTGGCTATGATTACGTCACCCAGAAATGGCGGAGCATGTGTGTGAGAATCCTGTGTGGCCTCAGCTGCACTGGCTCTGGCTTTGAACTGATTGCTCTCAACATCACTAGACTAGTGTTGTTGTGCCATTTCAGGAGGAAGAGAGAAATGGGAAGAAAAAAGGAGCTGGAGTTGACTTGCTCTCGTTTTGAGATTACTAGATAGTCAGGGAAATTGGCCAAAAGGGTGTTAGAATCAGCCTGGCTTGATTAGCATGGCAAGATATTCTTTCTCTGCCAAATCCCAGTTGTGTTTTACTCTTACTGCTCTCATCATGTTTCCAGCAATTAGAATAAACCCACTGAACGCTACCTGCCCATCACCAAATGACAAACAGACAAAGTTAGCGACTAGCTGGTTAACAATGTGGAGAAGACATTTCCTTCAGGGGTTGGTGGAAACCAAAACAGAGCCAAAAAGAAGAGACAGAAACACGACTCCAAATGAATGCTAATGTTGCTGGATGTGTAAATAGGCAACTGTTTGCCAACACATTCCCCATATCTCTGTAAGGTGATAACAATATGCTACATATCTGTAATGTCCCAGTTATTTAGTTTCAACCTGCTACCACTGTTTATCTGCTGATGCTGTTTATCATTGTGTGCTAAAGGTTATTATGTCAAATGATTTGGGCACAACATGGGCCTCTTTGGAAGTCTGTTAGTTGGCTGTCTCATATCAAAGTGCTTATACCCAGAATTAAGCCTACAACTGTAAAATGTTAACTGGAATACATCCTATGAAGACCTACTGTTGAAGCAGTGTTTGTAGTAGTACAAGTTGTTTACATGAGCACACGACCTTGTGTGTTTGTTGGGATCTGATAGGACGGATCACTTAAGGATTGTTCTTTCGTGAATTGAAATGGTACCAAGAAACCGTCAAAGGTGCACAGGACGTGGCTGCTGAAGAGACCCGTTTCCTCAGCAACCCCTGACCTCGTGTGCCCACCACAAAAGCACAGGAGGCATGACTGGTCCATTTCAAAGTGGATGTGATCACAGTTAAGGAAATCCAAGGCGTCGGCCTGGTGTGTGGTTAATAACGGGCGCTGTTTTGGCAGCGGATACTAAATCTCTGTCTTTAGGGGGTTTCCATAGACCCCCTGCCAAAGCTTATGGATGGAATTGTCCTACAGTTTATTTCACTCTTGTGACATTTGTGTTGGCTTTGCTGAGAAACTGCTTGGAAGAATTTGTCTGGCTTTATTGTCAGCCATTAACCTCTCTGGCTGAACTGAAAGAACCAGCGACTGTATTAGACCAGTCGTGGTTTCATGTGGAAAGACTTCACTCCCATGCAAATAGAATTTTTCCAACCTGACTTTGTGTAGTCAGATCTTTTGAGCTTTCATAGTCTGAAAGTATGATGTGTGTCTGTTTTATAGGTTAGTTTAAATATAGTAGTTTAGGCGGGGTTCACTGCATTTAGTGGCTAGGCCCACATTCTCTGCCCCACCAAGCACTCTGCTCTTTTGCCTTCTTCACTTGAAAACTGTGAGGCTGGTTCCTGGCTCTCCTCCGAAACTGTAAGTTATTTTCTCTGTTCATCTACACTATCTCCTAAAGTCATTGAATTATGCGTATGTTCACGTTATTAGAGAAATGATTCTGTCAGGAAGGTCAGAGGGGAAAAGAGTAGGCTGTAAACTTGACATGAATATTCATTACCGTTTAAGATGAACATGATGAGAGGTCCAATTTGTTCTGTTGTAAGAATTCATGTTTCTCTCTTTGCTTCTGAGCATGAATTAAACTTTTGTTTTCAAGTCCTGCATCCTCCGTGCCAAAACCAGTTGTACAAGATCTTTTCTCGCTATCTGGGACATTCAAGCCGCCTAAGATTTCTTTGAGTCGTTTAGTTTTTTTCCCTTGTTAATGAATCAATGTTTAGACTCTTTTGAAAAGAAAGTTGACTTGTCAGAAATGGAGTATTGACATGTGACTGCCATGGAATCTGAAGAAACACTTGACTAATCTGTGATCAAGAAAAGGCTCTTGTTTTTTCACAGAATTACAGAATGACTCTTGAATGATAGATATTGTTTGCTAAAGGATTTGCTGGTATTTTAGTAATAGCTATGCACTGCAACAGGAGTGCATCTGGTCAATCTTACTCATGTTAGGCCCTTAACAGTCATCTACAGTGAGTTATGGTTCAGCCTCCTCATTGTTTCCTAATCCCTTGATCCCCTTTTAGTTTCCGACACCTTCCCGTTTCCAAATGTAGGTGTGGTTTTTAACAGCTGAGGGTTAGAATTCAAAAGTTCACGCAAATAATGCTTCTCCGTGTGGGCTTTCCTGTTGCTTCCTCGCCCAGATTTCAGCCTTCATTTTGGAATTGCAGCAATGCCTTATTGGTCCAGACGTGCCTGCTGTGCAAGAATGACTTGCAGCATGCCCCAAGATAATGTTTGACTTTATATCTTGATTTCTGTGGTTATAATATGCCTACAAGAACATGGAAGATATACTGGAGACTTTGTTTATGTTGTTGTTGTGCTTGCAAATATGTGAAAATGGCTCAATTATGTATTATGTTAACAGATTATTTCTTAACTGACATTTGAGTGACTTGACATGCTGTAACACTTTATTTCATGTTCCCCTATTTAGCATTTATAAGTAGTATTTAAACATTTAATAAGTGGCTAAGTGGATAAGATTGCAATCGCATGGTGGTGCTAAAGGAAAAGTAAGGGGGTTTACCAAAGTCAGTAGGAAACATCGTCTGTGAACCATCAATGTCTGTACAACATCTTGTGCCAATACATCCTGTAGATGTAGAGATGTTTTGCTGAATAAGTAATAACTTTACCAGCTGGTGGTGCAAGATAAAATCTCAGGGGAATCTGTACCAAGTGTCACGGCAATCCATCCAATAGTTGTTCAGACACTTAACAAAAAGCACAAATGTCAAACTCAAAGTCAGGGGATGTGAGTACTTTATTTCATGACAAGATATTCAAGAATTGTTGAGATACATTTGTGGACCAACTGACCAACTGGTAGACAGTGCCAGACATAGAGTGGAGAAACATTCATATTAACCAATTTATCATTATGGGAATCTTTAATGTGAAGATAAATCTAGTATCTGCCTATAATACACGTATTACTACCACATACACAAACAAGCTCTGACAAGTGCTGGGACTCCTCCAATGACAAGGCATATCTCGTCATTTAGAGGCTGCTATCAGTGTTGTCTGGTATGCACTAACAACATCAAGATATTTTGGGTATTTATTGAAGTGAAGTCGAGATAAAGCTTTAGAAGCTAGGATAAAGCCCTGTGTTACTTGAGGACACCCCAGTCACCAGTTAACTCACTTTTCCGTGTGTTCACTTTTCTGAAATGAATATCTTTCAGAAGTAAAAAGAGCCCTTTGCTAAACTCATGAGTCCTTGTTATGATGCAGAATTCACAGTCACTTGGAAACATTGCCGACTGAGGACTGTAAGACACTTTTTTTTTTTTTTTGATATTGTAACTCAGCAGTGCCCCAGGGAGCTCATTCTCATATCAATAAATGCCAAAGCTAATCACTGTTTTGACACCCTAACGTGCAAAGAGCAAGTTTGTCAGAGTAGTGTGACAGATCCCGGTAGCTGTTGTTGCATGGGAGTGAACATACTCCGGTGGCTCCTTGCCAGCAGCAGTTGAGCCCCTTCCAGCATCAACAAGGCCTTTTAACCCTCGGCTTTGTTGTGGAACCTCTTTTGTTTCAAGCTGCTGCCCTTCGTATGTCAATGTCACGGTCTTTCACTCGACCTCATTCATCTTGCTCTGCACTGGAGGCTCTTGGCAGGTAGAGAGTGACAGTGTAAGATCAGTCAGAAAGATGGAGCCTGCTGGAATAAGGAGCAGGAATGGCTCACCAGGGAAACACTTTATTTCATTTGAATGCTTTACATGAGGCAGTTGTTTCTGTGTTCACGACAGCTTGATGCTAAGTGGATTTCTATTTGCGGTGTGTCTGGGCCACTTAGCTGGAATGCCTTTGCTGAGTGACAACATCTTGTTTTATTGCAAATCACTTGATAATGGCTATTTTATCTGTATGTTGATTACACAGAATATGTATACGGATTTTGAGTGCTGGGTTCAAAATATATGGAAATGACATGAATGCTTTTTTAAAAGGCTGTTGTGATCTGGTAAAAAAAATCAATGGGGACAAGAATATAATCTATGTCAGCATTGATGGGGTTTTCTCTGTATTATACATTAAATGTCTTGATTTCACAAGATGAAAACAAAGAGGGAACACCAGTTAAGCATCTCCAAACAGTTCTACAAGTTTATTTGGAGTACAACTGTACAATCTAATGCGAATAAAAAAACGATTTCTTATGATGCTTTTAATGGTTAGTGTTTGTTGACACTCATCCATGTTCATTCAACTCGGTAATCTGAGTCTGCCCTCACCAGAAAGACAACAGCATCTGTTCAAATGCTTTAACGCTTGAGTTTTCCTCAGGCCGTTTTCACATTAAATCAGGCGTTGCGGCGATTCGCCACAGGGTTGTGCGGCAGTGTGCGAGTGTCTTGTACTAACCCCGCTTGAAGACAAGCCCAGCCATTGCAGGGCGATTAACGTCTTTGTGCTCCCTTGTGGCAGAGTTAAACAGCTGATGTACAGTAAGTTGCCTGAACGCAGTACCCTTGTTCATATAAATGGAAATATCTGCGTTTTATGTGAATTCCACCTAAGTGACCTCTTGTGGTCATACATCGCATCTCAGAAGCAAAGGTGGTCGTAGCTTGACATTCTAGTGCTGCAGTAATTCCAAGGGAGGTGCACAATTTGTGACTTTGACACCGGAGGACGTGGTTTGCATCATGTCTTATACCTATAACGTTCACCATGACCACAATCATTCCCCAACCTCAACCAAATATTTTTATCTTCCTAGACTTAACCAGAACTTAATCATGGCAGATTAGAATATGAAGTTGAATATGAATATCATATGAATTTTGGAAGGCACTCACAAACGATATAGTCGTGCCCATAACTACGAAGGCATCACATACGAAAAAGCTCACTTTGACTTGTTTTAGTTGTGCTGTTGTTTTACTGGATCACATTATATGGAGGGGTTGCTAATATTTTGTCCAACCCAATTTACATCCATGGCATGAGGGACCAATACAAACTTGAAAAGGTTGGATTGGATTGCATTAGATCCTGCAGGTGTACCCAATAAACTGGTAACTCGCCTAATGTTATGTAACTACTTATCCACTTGAGTATTTTTACATGCAGAGCACTTTTCTGAACATCCCACCTGCTCTTAACGTCTCTGATGAAATATTCCTGGCCTCTGGATTTTACCTTGGTTATCTATGTTTCATTAGATTAGAGATGATAGCGGCATCACTTACCTCCTCTTGACGGATAAATGGACTCTATCTCAATCTTATCAGGCCTCACAGGGCTGCAGCATTGCGTCAGCCAAGGGTTAAGGCCAGCAGGTCAGTGTGCTGACAAAGGAGGGATGATGTCACCATGTACTATACTAGTATCAACCCCTGACAGATTTATGCGTATATCATTGAACGTTCATGTTGGGGGAACAGGCATGTTGCCTGTGAGTTGCTACAAGCACATGTCATTATGATAAATGTATTGGCGGCTGTGGCTCAGGAGGTAGAGCAGGTCGTCCACTAACTCGAAGGCTGGCGGTTTGATCCCGGCCTCCTCATTGTCCACGTTTTGAAGTGTCCATGTGCAAGATGCTGAACCCTAAGTTGCTCCCGAGGAAGGCCAGCACCTTGCATGGCAGCTTGGTTGCCATAGGTGTGTGAATGTGTGTGTGAATGGGTGAATGAGATCAACCTGTAAAGCGCTTTGGGAAAAAGCGTTAAAAGTGAAGTCCAGTTACCATCTATTGTTTCAATGCAAGTTAAAAAGATCATTTATTGTTGACAATGTAATCAATTAATGCAACTTATCAAGAAAGAATGGCAAACATTCGCTAGTTGCAGCTTCTCAAATGTGAGGATTTGTTGTTTTATATCATTGTAGATGTTGGTTTGACAAAAGAAGCTAGTTGTTTTAACTTTGCCTGTCTTCTCTTTGCAGGTATATCTCATCAATGTCACGTACTCTGACAACACCTCCCACATCATCTACAGAAGATACAGCAAATTCTTTGACCTACAGGTAACCCTCCATCACTCACATACTCCCCTGCATGCTCTGTGGGGGGCATGTTTCTTTCGCAATCCCTAATTTCATTGCTGCTGATGTATTTTGAACATCAACCTGTCAGACCTGTGAACTTGCAGCGTTGTTTTGTATAGATTAATGTGTAAGCGTCGTGACTGTTCTCCACACCTCGTCGCCTCAATGAATCAATGTGTGTGTTAGTAATTGGTCGGGGAGCGGGGGAGACATGGTTTGTATCCCATAGCTTCGTAGAGATGCAGCAATGCACTACATCTCTCTCTCTCTGCTCTCCCTATATCTCTACCCCGCCTTCTTTCTCCCCTTTACTTCCTCTCTTTCATCTCATCTCTGCCTTACCCTCAAAATGTCAGGGAGCTGACAGGCCTGTTTTATAGTACAAGCAGGAAAGCCACAGGGAAGTCAATTTAATGTACCATGCTGTATAGTGGGTCGCCGGTAGATTCTCTAGTGTAGGCTGCTCTGATTGGTGGTTTCTTTAGATATAGTCGTAAATGGAGGAGGTCTTTTTCACTTTTCTTGACTTGGCTCGGATGCTTTACCCTCATGTTTTAAGTTCTCCCTTCTGGACTCTGTTTATTTTGGAACGGAGCAAGAGTTGCAGTGAAACCCTGCCGTGTCTCATATTGACTATTCCTTACTGACAGAATGCTTGTGTGCATTTATGCCCCTTGCACCCCCGACCTGCTGCAAGCTGATACCATATGTATATTGGACCAGAGGTTTCCGGGTCACTAGTAAATATGAAGGGGCCATAGTGAGAAAGTTACAGGGGGCACCTCTAAATAGCCCCAGTGTGCTAGTCCAGAAGAAAACAGTCTCAATCAGTCCAGGAAAGGTCCTTTCTGAAAGGTCCCATTGATAACCAGTGGGGCAGTGTGAGGTGGAAAATACACCCCCCCCTGCGACTGAGTACTGCCAATGTGGAATAAAAGACAGATGTAGAATAATAAAAATAGAAAAGCAAGCAAAGTATGCCCGAGTCTCCCTCTGTTCAGAAACATAGGTAAGTGGAGTGGATGTGTGTGTTCCTCTTGATATTCAGCCCGTCACGAACGCAAGCACGCTTTGCTTGGGAGGAAACTAATGAACCTTAATGGTTCATGCGTGGCTTGGCACAAACTCACTTCTAGTCAGCTGCGGCAAGATTGATTTTGTTAGCTTTGTCAGATGGCACCGGGCAAAGGTCACCCAACTTGGTCGTCGCTTTATTGAGTCAACAAAGAAAGCGGCGCTCACATGACCAAAGTTTGTCAGCGCTGGCGGCTGTTAAGTGAGTTCTATTGTGAAAATCCCTTTCTCTATATTTCTAGGATTGATCAGATGTCTCTTTTAAAACTCGCTGCAATAGATCACCACCAGTTCTTCAGCGCTCACATCTTACTGCCTGGTGCTTTGATGTTTTCATTTGCACTGTGACACACATGATCAAAACTACCACTGGCAATACTGACAGACCAGTTTCTTAACGCTCAGTAATCCTCTATTTCTGCCGGCACATGGGCCGAAGGTTCTCTCTGCTAGCCTTTGATCTTGCTAGATTCTTTTGATGGTGATGTTTGATCCCATTGTTTTCAGAGCAACCTGGACCCTCTCCCGTCCAAACATCTGTCCCGTGCAGAGACCCTGCTGCTCTCAGCAGCCCTGCTAACGCTACGCCAGAGAAACGGAGAGCGCTTTAGCCAAAGCTTTGGCAAAGATCGTTGGGGA
Source organism: Nannoperca australis (assembly GCA_036023655.1). Classification (NCBI taxonomy): domain Eukaryota; kingdom Metazoa; phylum Chordata; class Actinopteri; order Centrarchiformes; family Percichthyidae; genus Nannoperca; species Nannoperca australis. Next base: position 8,351 of record JAVQJD010052093.1, on the reverse strand, counting down.
TTTCAAGACTGTTTACTAGTAATAACCAGAACAGGCTGTCTTCCTGGAAATATACTGGCCCTGGTTCTGGAAGAATGAGAGGGGCCACAGATGTTGCTTTAACAGACTTTGTTTAGGTTCTGTCCCAAAAACCAACTCTGCGTTTGATATACTGGATGTAACACTGACCATTCAAATTCTATTTGTCTCTTTCTGTATAACCCTTAAAAAGCTTTACACATGCCAACACCTCCTGGAAGCTGATGCATTTGAAAAGATCCAGGTCCAATGTGCTTCTGCCTGCGTGAAGCCGGTGATGTAGAGAATGTGTTAAGGTAAAAATAAAAGGAGACATATTTAGGGGCCCTCTGTGAAAAAGAAGTCATTTACGGCTAATAGAATTAATATATTAATGTAAAACGTTGCCAGAACTGCCCTGTGGGGAGCCATTTTGTCTGTGCATTTGAATGCTGTTAAGAGCGGGTTGGATCTTGGACTGTCCGCTTCTTTGGGGAGAAGGTAGCACCTTTCTCTCTGCCATTTCCATTAGTTTTGGATTTGACGGATGTTTGGGGGTTGAAAGCTTCACTGCTGGAATGGAACAAGCAGGGAACAAGGAAGACAAAAGCAAATCAAGACAGACGGGCTTGTACATGCACATGAAACAGCAACACATGTATATGACACGTAAGTACAACTCATGCATTCGCTGTTACCCACACCCTTACACATTTTCTGCCCCACCCTTCCACCTGTTCTCTGATGTTTGTCCTCCAAAGAACAGCTCATCTTCCTCGTCAGGATGTGACTGCTCTGCTGAGCACTGATGTGGTTTTGTCCCGACCATGCCTTACTGGTGAGTCAAACAGTGTGTGCTGTCAGAAGATACTCGTCAGAAGGACAGGGAGAGGAACAGGTCACCCGGAGGACGATACAGTACGATGATGATGAGGATGACGATGAAGAAGATGACTGTGGTGGTGATAGTGAGGCAGAGGAGGACAGTGATGAAAGATATGAAAGTGATTATGAGGATGACAGCAATACTAGTGGCGTTGCTGATTAAGATTCATGCTGTTGAATAATGCTAACGACATTCATGATGCAGATGGAAGAAATGAAAGCTGTTGTGAGATTGTGGGTTTCTTCAGGGTCACTGAATACAAAGAAGCCATCATGAGCATGTTTCAGGAAGCTGTGAGGAGTGGGTGATTGTGCCCTGGGTGTCCTTTGGCCCAGAGTGAAGTTGGTATAGCCTATTTAAAGCTGCGGCATGGCTCGACATCTAAAAGAAGGACACGCTCTGACTCACGCTTTTATGATGGCCTTTGGATTGTGTTCTCCCCGTTCGCACACACACAAACACAAACCCTCTGAAACATTTCTGTGCTTGTACGAGCGCCTCCCTCCAGCAGCTGAATATTTAGTTCGGGGAGATGTTAACATCTCTCCAACATGCCTTTTTCAGTGTTTAGTGCAACTTTGAAGAACCAACAGATGATATTTGTCTGGTTTGCTCAGAGAGTCCGTCTCAAGGTCGATATTCAGTCCTTTTGGAAATAGCTTAACGGATGCTAGCAGCGGGCTTTCGGCAAACTGCATGTTATGTTCAGCACAGAAAATTATACAGAAGCTGCGGTCACAGCGCTTAAAAGGAAGGTCGCTGAATTGGGAATCTTTAACCTCTAAGTGGGCTGTTTGATGGAAACATATGTCTAGACCACAGAACATTATCGGTATGTCATCCTTGAGGATAAATTGCTGAATAGTCAGGCCACTAGCTCAGTCTGTTTGCCCTTGAGGTGCTCTGTGGACGTACTGTAACTCAGCTGAATGAGGAGGCCCATTGTTTCAGGCCGAGGATAAAGAGCTGTGTTATTTAATTTATGTGTGTGTGTGTGTGTGTGTGTGTGTGTGTGTGCGAGGGAGAGCAGCGCAGGGAACATACTTTTTAGCCCCTGATGAGAGGCAGAGGAAGGACACCTACACGCCAAACACAGGACCTGTTCTTGTGAGTTACAATCGGGCACTTGACAGGATGGCCCAGGCCAGGTCCTCACTGGATTGGGAGCAGAGGCGGGGGGGTATGCAGTATTTCCCACAGCCATGGCCAAGGGATCAGGAGAGTGGGCTAAATTTAGGATGAATGAGCACAGTTCAGCCATTTGTGGGACATTTCCATGGTAAAAAAAAAAGTACCAGTGTGACTGTGACGTGACTGGGACACATTCAGGGAATCAGAAGGCAGACAGGCAGAAGGAGTGTGGGGAGTCGACTGAGGAAACTTATGTAAGATAGTGGCCACAAGAAAAGGAGATATCATTTGATTAAAACTTTTATAGGATTTTATTCTAGGAAGGAGGAAGACATTTCCAATTGAAACTGTTTCAGTAGGATATCTAGATGTGGATCTGCATAAAGATGATGCCAAAGAGCCAAACGTTTGGTGGAGGCAAAATAGAGAGGCGGTTTTGTCAGATGGCCAGAGATATAACCACGTGTGAATGTTGCTCTGTGTCTGCAGGATGTGTAAAAAGGCAATTGTCCACTAACTCATTGTATATCAATATTACATCAGTTGACCATAACTGGCCAAAGAAAGGGCTTATTGCAACACTCAGACTGGTGGTGGTCTGACTGTAGTTGTGTTTCCAGAAACTTATTTTTTGTATGCACATTTGTAAGTATTGCATTAGAAAAGCATCGTGGCAATGGCAGCATACTATAAAAACCTCCTTAATTGGACAAAAATGTTTTTACGCTCGCTTGAGGTGATGAGCCTCGTTTATTCACTCCAAGCTACTTGATGGAAACATCAACGCGAAGAAATGGGTGAAAGCCACAGTGCTGTCGTAGATGGATCCAGTGATCACTCCAAAGCTGGAGGCTCAGGCTCAGGCTACATTTATGTTTATATGATGTGCTCAGGTTGACCTCTTCAGGGGTGTGGAGAAGAGGGGAGGTGGTGTTGCTCTCTGGGCTCGTGTTATTTGTGTTGCGGTAGAGAGGCCCTCCCAGTGACTGGCAGCCTCCGCCTGGAACGGCATGGAGGCAGAAGATGGGAGTTGAAGTGCATGTCAGTTCTTTTTTCTTTTTTTAGGACTCCTCCTGACTCCTATTCTGACTTTGGCTGCTGGTGATTACCATATTGTTTCATGATGAATTATACGTACAGTCCCTGTTTGCTTGCTGTTTACACCGCTGCCTGTGATTTGGCGATGTATGTGGCAGCTGACAGACTTCTGCTGTCGCTCTCGATCCGTCTCTGTCTCGTTTTCTCTGCCTCTCTTCTCTGCGCTCGGCTGGCCAGCCCTCATGTTTCTGTTCAGCTCAAGGTCTCCTCCACCTGAATGGGATTTTGAGGCGAGTCGATGAAAACTTTTGAGCGCTTTGTGCTCCCAGACATCTCCGGCAGCACAGTGCTTCACACTGAGCTTTGAACAGAGAGGCTGCTCAAGGTTTTTTTCTTTTTCATTACATTTCTTGCTAAGCCTCCGCTGCCTTTGCTCACCATCTGATAAATTACACAGTATTTATTTTATACTCCTGCTATCTTCTTCAGAGAGGCAGGGCTGTGTTTTCTGGATGCCTGGATATTGTTGAGCGCATGACTGAAGGACAGATGTTATCAGCGACATGGGATAAAAAGGAATATGAAACTGTATGAAGGAAATTCATGGCTCAACAATAAAAACATGTTCACGTGTTACAGCTCTTAGCTACATTCAAACATCAACATGTCCCTAAAATGTAAAACCCATGTATTTGAAAGTTAAGTTAGCCCCTAGTTTGCAACCTGTTACATTAATCATATTTATATCAGCACCCTTTGCACTTTGCACCATTGCACTCTTACTGTCTACAAATGGTACTGTTACTGTTGTCTATATGTATATATATAGTAGTTTAAAGCTTGTTGTCCTTGCTTTTACCTGTGTATATATATATGTATATTTCTGTATATGTACATTGAGAGCAACCTGAAAAGAACCTGAGTCAGATTCCTTGTATGTGTACACATACCTGATTCTGATGTTTTATAACCCACCTGACATTATCTGTGTCCTCCTGGTGCCTGAATTCCCCGCCCATCTGCCACTCCAAACATGTTAAAACAAACGTCCGTGAAGGTTTAATGCTGATAGTGCAGAATCCACAGCTTATCTACAGTATCTGTGGTACGGCCGGTCCGGTCCAGCCCTGCCTCACTTCTCTGTCTGCAGGTTAATGAACAGTGATTGGGTAAACAGCAGGCTGGACAGGACACACAGGGCGCAGGCTGAAAAAGAGAGCGGGACACAAAACCGAGATAGAGACTGGAATTCAAAGTGAAACTCAGGTGTCAGCTCTCGTTCTGCTGTCCCCGTCAGTCTCTTTATTTGTCTTTGCCTCGCTCCACGCGTCTGCCGCCTAACACACTTTTTCACATTCATATCTTATTCCTACAATTTCTCCCCCTGCCTCTCCCCCCCCCCACTGCTCGCATATCTCGCTCCTCGCCTCCATCTGTCTTCTCAGAAAGCCTTCTCCGTCTCCCACCTTCACCTCCCCCCACCAGCACCCCGTCTGTTCTCTTCTGAACTAGTTTCCCCTGGCTAATCTGCCACGACCTGCCGTACCTGGGGCCAGGTGAATTATCTAGCACAGATAAGTGTGTTCTATGTTTTGCATGCATGTATTTGTTATTTGTTAGTGCGTGCACGTCTAAGTGGGTTTGTGCGTGGGTGTATGTGTGATGCATTACCCGGGCAGTCTTTTTATTACATGATGATCCAATTTTCTCCCACTGGGGCCTCTCCATCTCAGTCGGACTACATTTTATACTACAGACACACAAAGGAGCTTTGAAGGAAATTAAAGACCTTCAAATTAAAAGCCTTTAACAGTGCACAGTAGCATCTACAGATGGAAAGTTAGCCTTTAGAGGGTGAAGTCTGTGGAATTACTATTGAGGCGCAAACAATAATAGCAGCCCAGAACTATAAAACATGACAAAGAAGAAATATGCATCCAAATTCATGTTCTGCCAGGAAAACTGGAAACTCTACAGCAGACTTCTGATGCTAGGCCATCGCTGGTTGAGACAGACACATTTAAAATAATAAATAAAAACCCAATCTTTCAACTTGCAATTATTAGCTAACAACAGCCAGTCACTGCAAACGTGTGTTTGAATCAATAAAACACTCCTAGCCTTGACCTAGTTTCCTTGTTATTTAATAACTGCACATGATGAAGAAAAGCAGAACATTTGTATTCACATTTTTCTTCTTTCTGGTTTCTCCCATTTTGTTTCCAGTGGTTTGGTCTTTCTCTTTCATGCTTTCTTTACTTCTCTCAGCCCACTCATGGTTATATTCCAAGCCTCACTCCTCCTTTTTTTCCTTCCACGCCCTTATAAGTGTGGGCCATGGAGTGCATTGAGCACCAACACACACACGAACACACGCACACACACACACACACACACACACACACACACACACACACACACGAAGGTCATTGCAATCCTATTTAGCCCTTCTGACTGTGGACTGACCACACTGCCTAAGGTCTGTCCTGGCTGTCAGCATGGAAACTCTTGCATGGCTAAATTAGGTCCTATGCTAGCCCGTTAGCGCTGACCCCGGCACAGGTGAGTCCTTCCTCTCTGCCTCTGCCTGTCGTGAGCTGTAAGTTGGCCGGCCTACAAACCCAACCAAGCTGTTGTTCGGTTCCTCAGGCAGAACTCAGCCAGAACTCAGCCAGAACTCGGGAAGAACTCGGGAAGAACTCAGACAGAACTCAGGCAGAACTCGGGCAGAACTCGGGCAGAACTTGGGCAGAACTCGGGAAGAACTAGGGCAGAACTCGGGCAGAACTCGGGCTGAACTCGGGCAGGCAGCTGGATGGTAAATGGCCTGGAAATGCCACTGGGATATACATTTTAGCCAGTGCTTCTATTAAATATGAAGGAAGTTAAGAACTTTGGGCAAAGCTCGGAGGATGAATTGATTCTTTGTTTAAATGTAATCATGGTTGGCCCTGTTCTTGTTTCTCATCCCTTTTGAAACTGCAATTTATTATGAGCTAAATAAAAAAAGTCATCTCTGCCCTAATGCCTGTAAATTACAGTAGTGTGGGTAATAAAAAGCAAACACCTACTCCTTTTTCATTCTCTCCTACCCTTGTTTGCCCACTGGACCTATTCTGTTTTCAAGGTTTTCTCACAGCTCATGCTGTTTTATCTCTTTAATAAATGTATGTTTAATGGTTGTGTGTGAGTAAAGCATCCAGCTGTCTACCTCTGCTGAACCGGGGAGATGGAGAGAGAGAGAGAGAGAAACATATAGGATTGTATTGTGGTTTGAAAACAGTGTTAACACAACTGGCAAACTGGCTCATGAGCCTTTCGTTTGTTTCAGTGGGAGTTTCACCGAATCCATTCATCAACACCTTCCACTGCAGTTTTTTATCTTTAACCTAAAGCTGGAGAAGAAGTACGATACCAAATAGGTGATAATTTAACATTTTAACTAAACAATCAATGAATGAACCGATACATTTATAATGACAAGGTTTGTTTGTTGCAGCCCTACAAGTGTCCAAACAATCCCATCCTCCATCTCTACAATACTGACAGGAAGTGTTTGTTCATACAGAACCATCCCACTCATGTCACTCTTAGAGCTACAGATGCCAGCAGGTTTAAAGATAAGCTGCCATTCCGGTTCAGCCCCAGGAGAAAATGTGTCCCAGTCAAAGCCCACCCCCAGAGCCTCGGTCCAAATGCCACACTAGGCTCTGCAGCCTGGGGGGGGGCAGTGACGAAAGAGCGCCCGTGGAAGGACAGAAGTTACCATGTCCCTGCACCTGTTGAAACTGAGGGTGGGGGGGCTGAATCCCCCCATAGTGTTGACATCTCCAGGAACAGAGCTCAAACTGTACACGCATCTGACCCCCGTGCCACTCCCACACATGCATTCAGGGCATAGAAGCGTGCAGGATACCAGCATGTTCCATCCAAATATAATGTGCCATCATGTCCAGCTCTGGTACCAGGGTGCCACTTTATATTTAGAGGCACAACTGTGAGTGATTGTGGCTGGAAAGGAACGCCCTCCCTCCCCCGAGCCCATCTCAGACATCTGTTTCTCTGAAACAGAATACTGCTACTAATGCACGTCGAGGCTTGATCCATGTGCTCTTTTAGTTTCTACTTTCTGGCTTTGATCTGTCCTCAGAAAGATAAAGAAATGAAAAGTTGGTCTGTAGTTGCACTCCTCGTGGGTCAAAGATATGTGCTAAAGTTGCCTCCCTTGAGCTTGTGTAGCACAAGAAGCTAAAGGGGATCGAGAGATGAGGGGGGGACTTGATGGACACTTGGAGTAAAAGTGAGAGGGAACAGCATGTTGACATCACAGAGACAGGGTACGTGTTGGCTTTAGCATTAACTGTATGAGCAGGGACCTTATCGCGTCATGCCCCCACCCCAGTGACAGCAAGCATGCAGAGTCTGTGGCCTTGCTTACTCTCGCCATGTTGCCTTGGAAATGGCGCGTAGATCACATGGCTGCCTTGCCATGCGGGTCATGAGTTGTTTCAATTCAATTCAAGGAGAGAGAGAGCAGGAGGAAGGAGAACATACAGTAGTACAGTATAACAGTAATAGCAACATTGGCAGTTGAGCAGGAACACGGGGGCAGCAGGAGCAACCACAGATCCAGACTCTACAGCGCCGGAGGCAGAAATACCTGCAGAAATCTTTAGGAGAGAGAGAGGGGTACGAGAGAAGCACACAGCTAGGGGAAGGAGGTGAATTAGTAACAAGCATTAATGGGATATGGGTGTATACAGATGGAGAGGGAGAGGAAGAGAGAGGAGCTCAGTGCATCATGGGAAATTTCCCGGCAGTCCAGGCCTATAGCTGCATAACTAAGGTGTAGCTCAGGGGTCACCTGAGTCAGCCCTACTATAAGCTTTATCAAAGAGAAAAGTCTTAAGCCTGCTCTTGAATGTAAGAAGGGTGTCCGCCTCCCCTAAGCAAACTGGAAGCTGGTTCCACATAAGAGGAGCTTGATAGCTGAAAGCTCTGGCTCCCATTCTACTTTTAGAGACTCTAGGAACTACAAGGAAACCTGCATTCTGAGAGTGCAGTGCTCTAGTATCAGAATCAGAAATACTTTATTAATCCCAGAAGGGAAATTGCTTTTTGATACAGTTACAATGCTCAATAAAGTTATTGAAAAAAGAATAATAAACAGTACAAAATAAAGGGTGTAGATGTGTAGAGGGTGTAGAATGTAAAGGGTCCGAATATGTTTGGACCAGGGGCCGGAGCTGCTCCAGGACGAGTCTTTCAATTCAATTCAATTCAATTTTATTTATATAGC
>JAVQJD010052086.1:0-10951 GCA_036023655.1 Nannoperca australis | reverse complement strand
AAAGGCGGACGTCAGAGGACCGACTGACAGCATCAACAGAGCAGCTTTAACCCACCAGAAGAAGACAACAGGCAGCGACGCCTCCGCCCTCATGAGACTTTGTTCTGGGGGCATCAAACAGCCTGCGCTTCCTTATTCGCTTTAAAGTCTCCTCCAAGGCACCAGCTAATCGGGGTTGACCTCCGTATCTCCCGGAAGCAGTCCAACACAACTCGGCATAACAGTTAATAATACATAGACCCATTACAGGAGAAATTGTATTCTTTCTGCCGGCCGGAGGAATGAATAACTCCAACTGAAGTGTGACTCAGATCATCCGATTGACATTTAACCCTGTCATCTTGAAGCGCTGAGGGGTAATCAATAAATTAGTGACACGGCATCAGATCTGTGTGTTTTTAATTGCTGAGCTGTGCATTATTTATCCGTGCGAAGCAGACGAGCTGTGAGCGGACTCCAGGCGTTGATTACCGAGCTAAAGACTGATCACAGTGAATCAAAGATGGGTCTCTGAGACGCGGCTGGACGAGCGCTGCACACGCAGGCCGGGTACAGGGACGGAAATGACGCGATGACTTCTTCACTCTGGATGTTTGAATGTGACAGGACTGTCCAGTCACAAGCAGAACCACAGGTAGAAGATGTTAAGCTGCATACATTAAAGTTGCTGGTATTGTGAGCACTGCTGCTGGATGAGTTTCAGTTGGACAAATGTAAATGATTTTCTCTGGGAAACCTGGAAGGTGGAGGACTTCTACTGCCAGCAGCAGACAGAGACATGGGGTGACCTTTACTGTGTGGAGAGACACTTCTATCTCTGCAGTGATGTTTCCCAAGGTGCAGCCTGGCAAAGTGATGCAAACAGAGGCTTTGACTTGCTTAAAGAGCCTTCTGGGTATACGGTATAAATAATGGAACTTGGAGAGAAAGACGGGGTGTTTTGCTCAGTACAACCGCAACTCCTGCACACGGGCTTCCTGCATTTGCTGGACCGACCCACAGAAGTCCTCTGTAAGCCCCTCCCCCCTCCTCTGCCGTAATGTTTGCACAAGTTCCTATATTTGTTTTTGGCCGTGATTTGCCGGCCCATTAAAAAAGAATAAGAGCTTACATATTCAAAGAGGACATGTCTGGAGTATAAAGTCTACAGAGGCTATAATTCATTAATGGAGCCATGAATAGATAACTCACTGTTGTATGATATCGTACTCACTGTTGAATTCACGGTGACATTCACTATTTTCCTGTTCAAAGAATCAGGATACCATTACAAACAGTATATGAAAGGGTTATGTGAGGTTTTTAAACAATTTATAAGCACATGGTGGAGCGATTACAGTTATGTGCTGTTTCATATGTTTAGATTCTGTTTCATGTCAGAGTTTTACATTCAATAATTAAGATGCTGATTACCAGGCTTGTACAATTTATAAGGGAATTTAAAATGTTTTAACCCGTAAACAGTCAGATGACCTTTCTCATATTTTGTTAAATTGCTTGGTTAAAAAGTGTTGATTTGGGAAGTTTAAGGTTCAACTTGTGTTAGATTTTCATATCAACATATAGTTCTGATCATAACTGCGTGTTTTCTGTGTAAATACTTATGTTCTTTGTAACTTCTGACTTCTGAACTAAAGTGTGTTTACTCTACCATCAGTCCAGCTGTCCCCTGACGGCGTCAGTCCCTCCAGGTCCTCTCCCAGGACATCTCTTGTGTCCCAGCTCCTGCACAGATACTTCCAGTCTTCAGTACCTAAAACATGTGTGTGTCCGAGCCCAGTGTTTGTTAAGCCCAGCGTGCCAAGCCGTCACTTAACAGTTTGGAGACTTGTTATCGTACAAACTCAAACCCAGGGTCCACATGTTCTTCCCCCAAAGGGTCCATGTCTCTGTCTCTCCCAGCTCCATATCCTAGGAACTGCTGTGTGTTCACATTGGACGAATCCACAGCTCCTAATGTTGGAAGCTGCAGGTCTTTTATGTAGAGAAAGTAGTGCAGTTGTAGCACCAACGACCAAAGTTTGCAACACACTCCACAAGCCCAGTCCAGCACCACCACCCCCCCAACGTCAGGTCATTCATTGGCTTTCTGTGGTGCATCCTCCTGCACTACTTGTGTCTTGCTCATGCACCTGAGCAGCTGTTGCTCCTGTCAGTCACAGGTCAAAACAAGCTGCATGAGGCCTTGGCTACAGGGACAACATCTGTCATCAGGATTCATTCAACGTTTTCATTTTTTTGTGGAATTTATTGATAATAATGACTAGATTCAATTGTTTTCTTTCCTTTAAACCCCTGTGGACACAGACAAGGAACCAGTTTTTTGTGGATGCATTAGTGGATTGTTAAAATTGAATGGTATCTTTAACTCTGGTCCAGATGTAGATGACAAATATGAATGGCATTTACTTACATTATAGGCTTATGTCAACATTTAAACACATACAGTGTTGAACTGTGTGTGTGTGTGTGTGTGTGTCTGCTGTTCAATAAGTTTTATAAAATGAACCATTCTTTCATCCTCTGGCTGAAAACAACAGCAGCTGCTGCACTCACTGTTCTCTGCGTGGAAGTTGCATAAGCTTTGTTATGAACTCAGCACAGGGAGTCGACTTCAAGCTCATCTCAGCAACACAAAAGAACTGCCTTCATCTGGGACGCTCAAAGAGGAGAAACAAGCACAAAGATGTCCGTCGACAAGCGCATCCCTTCATCTTCAGCTAATCACACAGATAAAACTACCCCGGCTGCTGTTTTTGTTGCTGCTTTGGTGTGAATGGCTCGGCTCTGTTGTGCTTTAATAGGTTCATCTCAGTTCAGTATTTGGCTTTGCTGTGCTCTTTTCTACTCTCTGCTGCTCTGCTCTGTTTCTGCCTCCACACAATCAACAGCTAGACTTTTCTCTGCGGATGCTGACCGGCTCGGCTCTGCAGCACAACAGCTTCATCTAATTGCTGTGGACTCTCTCCTCACCAGCCTGCTACTGTCTTGAAAAAAAGACTATGTTTGTAGCTGGCTGTTCAGCTTTTATCTATATTTTAAGCCACACACAAGGTGTAGAGTCGGCCTGGAGCTTGTTACAGGGGCCCGCGGCTGCATAATTCATGAGAAGGAGCCGCTTGCTGCAGCGGCTAAATAAAAGATCTGCCAGCGGTGGATGGCAGGACAGAGGAGCACGCTGTACCTGCCCTGCCACCTGTGTGTAAATGCAGGTGTGTGTCTGTTTGGGGTGTGCTTGTGTTTTTCTGTGTGTGTATCTCAACCCCCGAGTTAAGATCAATGCAGGTGTGCATGACATACAGAGAAGTATACGCACATTGCTCGGTGCACTGCGGCTCAATGACGTTTGGTGATCTGTCCATTAAAGCTCCTGTTTGTGTCTTTACACAGAGGAGACGTCTTCACTCAGGTCCAGGAGGAGAAGCCACCACGTGATGCCCCTTCTTCTTCTTCTTCTTCTTCTTGTTCCTCTTCCTCCTCCTCCAGCCTCAGAAAAATACATTTTCATTCAAATAAACAGAACTGACATAATGACGTTTTGGATTACAAAAGTGAAATTAGGTCTTTTTCCAAGAGGAAAATGCAGCACCAGCAGTCAGCAGTGTAGCTGTGTCTGTAAAACAGTCTGTGAATTAAGAGGTTTTATAAAACAAGGGATTTCTTCTATTAAAAGCTTACACATGATGAGTATTTAATACAATGATTATTAGACTAGGACTTTATGTGGAAGTTATATTATACAATAAAAAGCTTATACATATATAAGTCTCATACAACTCATTATATTTAACTTCTTCTAGGCCTTTAAATGAAAAGTTCACCAGAACCGAATCCAAACAATGTGGCTTCACAGCATTTACCTTCAGTAAAGATTAAAACATGAAGGTTCCACATAAGTAAAGAAGTAAAAAATGTAAAGACCTGCATTTTTAAATGTTTAAGGGTTTTCATTGTGGTGACTCAAGACCACAGGGTTTCTACAAAAGCCCTGATGCCTTGATATAAACAGTGTGTGAACAAAGAGCGTCACCTGCAGAGATTTGGCTTTCAGTACCACAATGTAGGAAGAAAACGCTGCTATATCGGGTGAAACTCTCTAAACAACGTGCAAGAAATAAGTTCCAAAGTATCAGTACCATCACCTATAGGTGCAAATTTAATCTGACAATGTTTGAGTAACAGAAGTTCATTCCAGCTGAGTGCTAACTGTTCATACTGTAGTAGTAGATCAGGGCTCATTGCCAGAGATTAAATAGTAAAACTGTCAGGAGACCAGGCTGGCTGGGAGAGGCACGAGGCATGAAAGCGCATATGGAAGATGGCAGCTGTAAATTGGACGGTGGAGATGGTGGAGCCTAGAGGCCGTACAAAATGCATGAACCCACAGCAGAGTGGCTGTTCGTTGTTTTGGGGGGTTTTCTGTTCTGTCTCTCTCCTTTCTTTTTCTCTTCTTCCACAACAGAGCGCCTCGCCACATTTCTCTTTGTGGGTCGGAGCAGCACAAACAATTCTCTCATTCTCTTTGTCTTGTCTCTTCTGTTTTCTCTCTCCTCCGGAGGGATGCACGTCAGGTGGCTGCAGCCGCGTTTCTGAATGGGAGCTGTGGACGGAGGGCAGGTCGGGGGGGAGGACCCGGGATGCTGAGGGAGGGGAGTCGGCACGTGGTGGAGCGGCGGCGCGGGAGAAGGCCTGATGCCTGGGATGCAGACGTGGAGAGAAGAGGAGGCGTGCGGGTTGATAACTCTAAAAGCCTTGGTTCTTTCAGCAGGCTCAAATTATTACCAGCGTGCGAGGAACAAGGGCTCTGCTTGGGGGTGAGCCACCCAGGAGAGGGCCTAGCCTCGGGGCGATTTTCAGAAGAAAGTAACACGGGGGGAAAATAATAGGAGGTGAGAGTACAGAGATGAAGGAGGGGGTGGAGAGAAGGAGCGCGGGGTCCAGGGCTGCTGTTGCTGAGAAAAGTTAAGGGGATTTTTATTCTCTTCTGTTTTCCCATCTCGCTGAACGCCTCCTCGGCCCTGCACTCGTTCTCCGAGGCCTTTCCTGCTTTCCTGCTGCACTGTTCTCCATTCGGGCCTTTCTCCTTTCCTTCTATCGATCGTCCCATGCTCAGCTCTGTTTTTGGTTTATTTGACCATCTGGAGACGTCAGTTAAAACAGTAACAAAGCTCTTTAGGCAGACAGATCGCGAAGGGCTCCCTCCCTCCTCCAGGCATCTTTTTCATTCACCTACCTTCTCTCTCTCCGTCTATCTCTTCACGATTGATACAACCAAGTTTACTGTTAGTGAGGTCTTCTGTCTCTTTTCCTTCTCTATCTTTTCTGGAAACTGTCACTTTGTTTTTCCCTCCCTGATCTTTTCTACTCTGGACGCCTGAACATTAAGTGACCGCTGAACGTCTCATTCCAGAAACGTTCTTACAGCCTGTTGACTCGTCTGGGAAGTCTTTCCACAAGATGTTGGGACCCGGCAGCAGGGATGAGCAGGTGTTGGGGGGTAACACTGATTCCAGATCATCCCACAGGTGATAGATGTGATTGAGGTCAAGTTCTTCCATGCAAACCATTTCATTATGGGCCTGGAGGTGTGCACAGGTCTTTGTGGACGGTATTCTGCAGCTTCAAGATTTCCCTTCATTGGAGTCCGAATCAAGACAGAACATTTCCTGAATGAAGGCTCTGGTGAATGTGCTGGTGTGAATCCTGAACATTGAACAGGGCGGACACATTTCCATTCATTTCATTATCACTCATATCAGGTTAGCTAAAACAAAACCTTGAACTTCACCTCCAGCAAGGTGGTTATGTTGTTGTTCCTGTTTGTTAGTTAGCCAAATATCTCAAAAGAGAGTTACGGAAGTAAAACTGAAGAAGAGATGTCAGACTGGGCTCTGAGAGTTCCAACTTTTAACAGAAAGTTAAAAACTGTGTGAATTTAACAAAAAGATGCTTTGTGTGAAATGTAAAAACGAAGAACTGCACATTATACATTCGTGCAAGTAATTCTTTGTCCCTCATGTTCCCCCTCTTAACCCATATTTTCTTTTCCACAAACCACACAGTCTTAAAACCTTTCCATTTTCCTGAACCATCCTCCTTGTAATGAAAGCCTGTAAACCCGGGCCGTAACCCCAAACTTACCCTGGAAGAAGTGAAGAAGTGATAAAAATGTCCTCATTCCACAAAGATAAAACTCAAGCGAGGACAAGAACACACTCACTAACGCACTTACCGCTCTCACCCACACTCTCTCCCTCTCTCAGTGATGTGAAGCCCACGGGCCACGGCACGCTGTGACTGATATGCATGCTGACATGTCAAACGGGGAGGCGGCGCGGCGCTGCCCGTGGCAACCAGGAGAAACATGCTAATAGCAAGGTGCATTAGTGCACTCACAGACGGCCCCGCTAATCAGAGAGGACACTCGCACCACTCTGTGGCTCCTCCATCACTCTCACCACCCATCCGCCATCGCCAGAAACATCTCCCCCACCCACGCACTCAGACTTACCTCAGCTGTCTGCACCTCCAAGCTTCGCCCAAACCCACTAGGAGCTGATCTATACCAATGGAAGCAGTAATTAGGAGTAGCGTCATGATAGAAACACTTTGGTATAAATGCTGATGACACTCCATTAATATAAATACTGTACATATTATGTGTTTGTTTGTAGCCCATTGTCTTACCTTGCTTGCAAATAATTGCTTATAACAGCCTTAGCATTCAGTTGGAGTTGCGTTTCGACCTTCCTGAAGTCCAGAAATAACTCTTTTAGCTTTGGTTTGGTAAAAAGTTTCTTCAGCTGCAAGATGTTTCCTTTTCTTCACTTGCTAGCTAGTCGCTAACCTTCTGTGTGCTGCTTTTGTGCTGCACAGGCGGCATTCAGTGGATTCATCAGAGCTTATTTCCTGTAAATAGCCGTGTACGATTTTATGTGCTGTTAATGAACATTTTGAGAATTAAAAGAGGGTACGTTTAGAGTCGAGTGTTGGTTCTCTGTAGACTCCATACTACAAACAACCTTTCCACATTACATACAACCACCTACGCTAATATAAAAAACTGAATGTTTCAAACCCCATCACTACCTCACTCTCAGTGCATTTGTAAAATGTTACACCACATCTAGCTGTGGTGTAATGACATTTGTTTCCAGTCCCTCTCTCCCAACATGCAGGAGTTTTCATACCACCTGGTTGACGAGATTCTAACACACACACACACACAGAGAACCTTTTCCATACAGACTCCGCAGATACTTCTATGTTTAAATAGCTAGAATAAAAATAAAGCTTTGTTGCAGTCTCTGGAGAGTGACATCAACACTTGTATATGCACAGGTGTGGAACTGGATTGTTGACAAGTATACATCTGCAAAGTTTTTAGGAAAAAACTGTTGTTGTGAACAAACTTATTCTCCACAGGAAGTGTGCCGAATAAGGGCAAAGGTTCAACCGGCAGTCCAAATACTTTAAGAAAACATTTATTGTTCCGAGCGAGGCATCGTGCAGCAACAGAAAAGCACCTCTGAGTTAAAAGAGAAGAAGAGGAGGAGGGATGATGAAGACCTGAACTAACAGGTTTCATTGCTGTTCATCATGATCAAGGAGGAACATTGTGACTCATACTGCCTTTCGAGAAAGATTCTGCGCTGTGGCCAACAGTAGAAAAACCCTGCGAGCTTGCAGTAGGATATGTGAATATTTCTGAAAATGCAAATGTAAGAATGCATGGTCAGCAAACGTTCCCTGGATAAGGGTTAAAGGAAGATCCTTCTAGCTCCCTCACTACACTGCAAATAAATGTACATGTGAGGTCATTAAAATCAGCATTTAGTCTTAAACCTTTCATTTTTAAGAACATATGAAGACATTTCTCCTTTGTTCTTTACTGGGGAATCTCTAAATGTCGTGAGTGCTAAAAACGGAGAAAATATCCGCTCCTGAAATGAGCGGAAACTCCACTCGAGCTGAAATTGTTGCTTAAAATGGACATTTTTTGCAGTGAGACTCCACTCAACTTCCATTAGATGACCATCATGAATATGCTATCGTGTATTAAGCTAATAAAAACTATTCATATTAAATATGCCATAATATGCACGACCTACATACTTGTGGGGTGAACTCCACGCCTGTCAGGACAGTTGCTGTATTATACAGAATTTTAAAATGCTCTGCACAACCATGATTATAATAAAATAAAAAGTAAATATATTAATATGACATTTATATAACATTGTTGGGATTTACAGCCCATGCTTTTTTATTCAGACCATAAAAATTGTCTTCATTTCACCAAAACATCACGTTTTTTCTCAAGAAACCCTTCCCGAACATGGTTTTCTGCACATTTAAACCAGCCAAAACGGCAAAGTTAAGAAAAGGAGAGTGTGTGTACTGTCTCATAGTGCAAAGAGACAGGATGTTGCTGCAACAGCTCCATTATAAAAAGTCTAAAAACATCATGATTACAATGTCTGCTACTCCAGAAGCACTGAACGTCACTCTGGTTAACGAACAGTTCGGGTTTTTAACAACTTGGGTGCAATATTTATTGTTTTAGCCAACGTTTTGATTCATTACAACACCACTGAACACACCAAGTTAACTTTTCTCCAAGACCATCACCAATAGAAAACATGGCCAAAGCAACAATAACACGAATTAAAGTCATGTTGTAATAATGATGTGTATTTTTTAATCAGTCAAGTCTAGAACTCTTCATCTCAACACTTCATGCCAGGCTGACGGACAGCTGCTCCACCACATGTGGCGCTGGATGGAATCTGTAATCACGCTAATTCAAAAGCTCCGTTACACACACACACACACACACACGCACACACACACACACACACACACGCGGGTTTGATGTTCAGGACATAAATCAAAGTCTTATCATTCTATTTGATTCCATCCATCAACCATGGGGATAATATTAAGAGCTATCAAAGAGCCCCAATTGAAACCTTTTTGCTCCATGAGCAACGTGCACCCTCTTCCCCACCATCCATTCAGCCCTGCTTAGGGGAATTATATAAAAAAAATTCATTAAAACAGATGGGGGGGGGGTGTATTATCAACACCAAGTGAGGCTGATTAAACTTTAATGGCGAGCCAACAGTCTTCGGGCTCCTCTCGAACAGTGGCCTCAACAGGTCTTGGTCTCCAGTGGCTGAACAAACAAATGCGTCGATTGAGTCTGAGTCTCAGGTTTTAAACAGGAGGAGGATTATCGACTCCGTTCCTTCTTCAACAATCAAAGCCGCAGACTTTCTGTGGAATCAATAGGTTTCCACATGTTTTTGTTTGGGATGGTGGCGATTCAATCCGACGGCTGCAGCGTCCGTCCGTCAGATCATCCCCTCATTAAGCTCGTCCCAGTGTTAATGTTCTCATCAGGACTCATCAATCTATTATTTATGACTGAAGGAATACAAAGTAGCAGGCCGTCTGCTTCTTCATGCTCCAGATCAATGGAGCCTGCTGCGCCTCTGTCTCGGTCATCTTTATCCTCTTTTTCCTCCTTGTTTTATTATTTCTCCTCCATTTCCTCGTGTTCCTCTTCTCTACACATCCTTCATCTTTACCCTGCACCTCCATCGCCACCGTGTCATGTTCCTCCACCTCCTGTTCCTCCTCTCTTCATCTCCTCTCCTCTACGTCCTCCTCCTTCTCTTCTACATCTTCTTTCTCTTCCTTTCTTCCCTCTACCACCCCTCCACTTTTCTCCACATCCTTTTCTCCTCCACCTGCTCATCACCTCCCTTCTCCGTCCTCCATTTCATACTTTTTTCTCCTCTTTCCACACCTTCTTTTCATCCTCTCGAACTCATCATCGATTTCATTCTACTCTTCCTCGTCGTCCCAATTCCTAACTCCAGCGTCACCAAACACACACACACACACACACACACACTCACACACACACACACACTACAGCGCGAGGACTGAACCAGCACACAAATGGAGAACGAACAGAATTTGAATTCATTGTGGGATTTATGGGCTGCAAGGCTTGTACGGTAATTCTGTTAACAAAAGGTATCCTTAGATGGAATTAAATATTTATCCGCTCTATGAATAACAATTGGCGAGGGAACGGAGAGGCAGTGTTTACTTTTTGGGGTTTGGTGGGGAGGAGGACTGATTCTGTTCTGCGTCCTGCCTCGGCGAGCTGATTACTGAAGGGGGGGGGGGGGTTGTACCTGGACGACCCGGGCTGCAGGCAGTCATTATGCACGGTAGGCTACGGAGCCCCAGCTCTAATCCTCGACCCGGAAGGAAGCCGAGCTGCCCGGGACGCAGCGGGGCCTCTGCTTGATGTCCGACCTGACGTTCAGGCTCCTGCTGCTTGTTTGTGAAGCAGGAGCTGTGGGGGGAGACGACCTCGCTCTGCTCCTGTAATGGCCTCTGTTGGTTCCACATGTCACATGAGGGAAGGTCACGTGGACGAGGAAGCCTCCGTGTTACATGTTTATACAGTCACGCTGCTCACACCAGTCAGATAAGATCAAACATGGCTTCTTCAAACATTATTAAAAAGGTGAGAAGTTGAGTCTGACCTGAAGAGGACCAAGACACTCATCCTGTCATCCTACTGTACACTAACTAAACACTCATCCTGTCATCCTACTGTACACTAACTAAAGATTCATCCTGTCATCCTACTGTACACTAACTAAAGACTCATCCTGTCATCCTACTGTACACAAACTAAACACTCATCCTGTCATCCTACTGTACACTAACTAAACACTCATCCTGTCATCCAACTGTACACTAACTAAACATTCATCCTGTCATCCAACTGTACACTAACTAAACACTCATCATGTCATCCTACTGTACACAAACTAAACACTCATCCTGTCATCCTACTGTACACTAACTAAAGACTCATCCTGTCATCCTACTGTACACAAACTAAAGACTCATCCTGTCATCC
>JAVQJD010052084.1:0-39686 GCA_036023655.1 Nannoperca australis | reverse complement strand
CACACAGCTAAAATAACAAAGGAGTGGCTTCGGAACAACTCTGTGGCCATTCTTGACTGGCCCAGCCAGAGCCCTGACCTAAACCCAATTGAGCATCTCTGGAGAGACCTGAAAATGGCAGTCCACCAACGTTCACCATCCAACCTGACGGAACTGGAGAGGTTCTGCAAGGAAAAATGGCAGAGGATCCCCAAATCCAGGTGGGAAAAACTTGTTGCATCATTCCCAAGAAGACTCATGGCTGTACTGCTCAAAAGGCTGCTTCTACTTAATACTGAGCAAAGGGTCTGAATACTTCTGACCATGTGATATATCAGTTTTTCTTTTTTAATACATTTGCAAAAATTTCTATATTTCATTTTTCTTTCTGTTAAGATGGGGTGCTGAGTGAACATTAAAGAGAAATAAAATGAACTTTTTTGATTTTAGCAAATGGCTGCAATAAAACAAAGAGTGAAAAATTTAAAGGGGTCTGAATACTTTCCGTACCCACTGTATCTTACACATGTGGTCTATGAAGGAAAAATATGTCTCTATAATGGCCTATGCAATTATTCTGTTTGATATTATGAGTCCTCTGAGGTCATGGGGTGAGAGAGAGAAACGTGTTCTCCATTGCAATCCTTCAGTGATCCTTTTCTGTTTGTTCATACATTTCTATTTTCACATACATCATTTTCTTCATGTAAGCAATGAGCAGCTGAGTTAGAGGAAAAGGAGAGGTGATGGGAATAGAGGTAAAACTAAACAGAAGAAGAACAGAAGTAGCAAAACCAATAGCCATAGAGAGGAAATTAACAATGGTAGAAAAGGTGTAACAAACAGTAAGAGGAGGCTAAAGAGTGGGAAAGATGGAGAAAGGGTGGATGTTTGCACATTGCATGTGTATGCTTTTGTTTCTCGGATACGGCCATTAGCCAAGATGAATGTCCTTGAACCCGGGTCTGTGCCAACAGGTATCTCTCGCTAACAGACCGCCCCTCCACTGGTAATTACACAGGGAGGTCTACAGCAGGTGGCACAGGGCTGAGCAGAATTTACATAAATCTGCATGTGTCACTGGGCCCGGCTGCAGCCTCTGGCACTCTGTATGAATCACGCTCACACTCAGCAGACAATTTGTTTAAAATTAACAAAACGAATGGTAGGAAGGTAAATAGCATCAGGGCTTTCTCTGAAATCCATACATATTGGTAAATGCACTGAATTAGTTGTGCTAACAAATGCCTTTCCCTTTCTTTTTTTGGAAACCACACACACACACACTTAGTGTACACTATGCATAAAAACAGACATGTGGGTATGTACACACACTGTTATTTCCCTTTGATCGCTTCCTTCATGTTGTTTTTCGTCATGGTCTTATTGTTTTTCAGCATGCTGTTCAGACTCAGTACTTGCTGAGGTATTGTGTTTGTTGAAGTGCTTTGAATCTTTAAGAGACTTTAAAATTTATGTATGTATTGTATTCAATCCGTGTGTGTGTGTGTGTGTGTCAGAAATTCCTTTTTTTAAATCCACTATAAGCACGCACATACATATTTATGTTTGTACTGTATGTGCATGTTTGTAAGCATATGTGTGGCATGCGTCTGTCCATTACATGTGAGCAGTGGGACCCCCCCATGGTGAGGTGTTTTTGCTGACAGGAGCATATTCAAGGTAATAGAACCACTCTCCCAGTGCAGAGCACTAAAGCAGAACTGAGTTCTGTCTCCTACTACATGCACCACTGAACCTCCAGATGACAAAATGCCTCACTGGCTGAACGAATCAAACACAATAAAGCCAAAAAAGAAGACTGGAGGAGAAATTGCTCAGATTTGTCCTATTTTGCTGTGTTGGTAGGAGAGTATGTATTTTCAGTTGGAAAATCTGTCTGTAAATGTAGTGCCACTTAAAAAAAGTTTGCGCTATGTAAGAACACCCCCACAAGCACTGCATGGCACTCTAGCCATAAAAGAAGTAAATGTTTTACTCCTGTGTATAAAATACAGCACATTATGTGCATCTTACTGACGCAGGTAATGATATTCTACCAAAGGCGCCTTGTAATGTGAAGAGCAACACAGTGGGATGATGAAATAAATAAAGAAGTGGATGAATAATGACAGAGGAATGAAAACAAGTTCCACAATAAATGACAGACTGCATTAAAAATCTATAAATTATTCCCATTTGGATTTACATGTTTTCATTGTATTTCATCATCATTGTACAAATAACACAACAACAGCTCAGTGCAAAAGTGAATGAATGATTGAACAAATGAATTAGTGAAAACCTCCTCAGCTGTGTAGTGAAACTACCGTTAGCTGACTGCACTCTGTCGATCTGTGGAGAGACATGTCTGCAGCCATAACTCACAACCCCAGAGGAGCAGGCTGCTAGCCAGCAGACATTATTGCTGATCTCTGTGGAGACGTAGTGGAGCTGTGCAGGTAAGCATTGCTGGAGGATCCCAGAGGAGCAGACTGGACCAATAAGTTGTGGCAGCAATATGGAGTTGAGAGCTGAGAGTCTGTGGGGAATGTGACTGGCCACTGCAGTTACAAAAGGGTAACAGGGCTGCCTCCTGGCTCAGAGGTGGAACTGAGCCTCCATTAGAACGACCATTCCTCAGTTAACCCTGCAACCTTCATCTCACCTCCCTCTCAAATCTTTAATGTTTTGATTATTAACCTGCTGAGATCAAACACACTTTTCTGCACAAATTGGAAAATACAACTCAGAGTCCTCCAGAAGACTTAGTTGACTCGAGCATGGTAACTGGTATATTGGGACTGAAAAGCTACAGCAAAATAGTCGCAAGGCACGCACACACATGCAAATGAGCACACAACACACACAGTTAACTGAGCAGCCCAAAGCTGTCTTCAGGGGAGGAACAAAAGATGGGGGAAAAAAACATCTTTTGTAAATATCATCCAATCAAGGAGAATAATTCATTTGCAGACAAAAATTATGTTGTTGTTGTTGTTGTCGCTCTAGTTCTATCTCCTGTTTGTTACAAGAATTCACGTGCATTCTAATGAATGTGAAGAACAAAACAACCTATATACACACACATACATCACCTTGACCTGGAGGTGGCCTGTCTGTACTCTGCTCAGCTCCCCTGGATATGCTGCTATTCAAATCCTCAGGAGACAGACAGACAGGCTGAGGATTTATATGTACATGTTTGTCTGCACACCCACTTGCAGATTTGTGTTGTGGAACTTCAAAGTAAAGCAGAAAAAGTTTGATTCTAAATATCTAGCTTTGTTCTGTCCATTTTACTGACCTTGTTTAAGCGCCTGGCCTTTCTGGAAGGGTCCACTGTATGCCACCTGGTAGTGTTTGACCTGGAAGCCAGGTACACAGCCCTCATGGCCTCCATCCTCTTGGCCACCCACATGAGCAACCTGCAACACAGAGAACAAAGGACAGGTCAGAATAATACACATAAACACATGGTTTCTGACCAGATAAACCTGACAGGCACAGACAGGGGTATAGAATAACTAAATAAATATATTTCCCTTTAAAGACCTAGTCCTCGTTAATCCTAAATAAACAACATAAGCAGATACATGGAGTGGCAAAGAACAATCAATACATACACTAGCAAAACTTTTCTCAAAAAGTAAGAGTCCTCCACCAATTTAGCATTGCACATTTATAGCACTGTTGGGCTCGCAATAGATGATTTTGGTGTGTTGTGCTAGTAGCAGCTAATGTAGCCTCAAACAGAGATGAGGTGCAGACTACAGAGATCTAGTTAACTCACTTCTTTCTAATTTTATACCCACAGATTCTTGTTTCTTTTTCAGACTTCAGACTATTCAACCAGAGCTGACTCAAGTGACATCACGTGAGGCAATCCATCAGTTACTGGTCAATTAATTATTAGAGCTTTTGGGCTTACTGTGGTGATAGTATGTGATACTTGTACCCACCAGAGTGACCAGTTTTTATAGCTTTGAAAATACCAAAAAAGCAACTATACAACAATATACCACTTACATTGATGTTAAACGCACAGTATGTCATTTCTGCAAGTATCTCAATCAAAACAATAAAAAAAAGACTTATTTGATGATTTCGTAAAGCAGCATGGGATCATAAGAGTTGTTGACTCTATTGTTAAACTTTGTTAATGAAAATCTGTCTGACCTGACAAGAAATCATGTTCACTGATGACATGTATTAAAGTAGTTAAAGTTAAGTATGATTGTTATGACTACAGATAACAGCACTGAGCTAACTTGTGCGAACCCAGTACTGTCAAAACAATCATACTAAAAATAACTTTATGGGTATGTTGAACATTGTTGTAACATTATGTTATAACGTTACAGTATGCATTAGCTTGGCAATTCTGTGACATTGTATTCCTTGCTTCACCACTCTCTGATGTATCCCTTGGTATTTGCCATGTTTCCCCAGAAGTTAAATGCAACTATAGGGGTTATGGGGATATGACACTATTGAAAAGTGACCCCCAAAAAATACAGCATTTGTTACTTTAAATAAAATTACGAATTTCTCTGAGTTTGAACATTGTTGGAAACATTTGGGATTGTACACAACTCAGTTAAATATATAACACAGGTCTAGTTATTTTCAAACATTTTAATGCAGAAATGTTAGATATTATACTTTTAAATATACTAGATTTAGGTGTTCAATAGCTTCTCTTATAACACTGTGATGGGAAGGTCAATAAGTTATTTAGAATGTTTCTATTCAAATTACAATACACAAAAAACTATTATTCAGTTAAAAAAATTATGCAGAGAAAAAAAGCACTTTAACCCCTCTTTTAACAACAATGTAGTTTTTAAGGGTGGATGTTTCCATGGAAACGGACTGCTAAATGCTATGCTTCAACCGATTCTCAGATGGATAAACAGTAGAGCAGAAATAACAATTCTGTTATTCAGTTATTAACTTTAGTCAGTTATTGTAAAAAATAATGTAAAGAAATTATTTGTTTAGCTTGTGTGGTTTTGTTTTAACAAGCCACATTATAAAGAGTACGTTCAGAGTTCAAAAGGAATACAACTCATTAAAGAATGAACTCACATTATTGCTCTGCAAGTTCACCCACAGGTTTAAAGGGCTATAGAAATGGCAAAGATGACTGCATGCACAGTGTTAAATTCTCAATATAATTTCCAATACATTTCATTTTCTTCAGATGAAAGGCTTACATAGTCTAAGTAAGCTCCCGTCAGCTAAAAGTCTAGTCTAAAACTTTCGGCCTATCCAGTTCTCCAGGAGTGAAGGGAGAGAGCAAGAGATTCTGGTTTCCAATTAAAAGTATAGATTCATAATACTCAGGCAGAAGTCATGTTCCAAAAAAAGTATAATATCGTTTGCAAAAACGTGTTAAAACATGAGACCATGAGATAGCATGTAGGCACAACTAACTGCTAGTCAGCTAACCAAGGTAATAGCATTACAACTAACAGCCATAAAAGCCACGGAGCTTAAGTAAACCCCTATAACTCAGTAGCTTTCTAACCCCCAAATAAAGGTTTTCCAAATAAAGGCCTTGTGAGTCTCAGGTATGGACACTTGTGTATGTTCTGTGGTTCAGGCTGCTGATCTTGCTTTATTTTACTTTAAAGAATTTCTATTATACAGAAATAACAAATAACAAAAATAGCCTTGTTTAAAGAAAAGAAATGGGGGGGGGGGCTGCGTTAGTGAAGTGGGTTACTCCAGGCTCTGGTGAGGTAATGAAATACAATCCAGGAGTAACAGACTTTTTGTTTGAAGGTTTGTCAGACACCAAAATACTGAATAGTAGTGTATGAGTATTATAATGAGTCACAAGTTTTCAGTGTGAGAATGATTTTATCTTTTATTGTGATGATCACCAGGTAAACTGCAAGCTTCTGTCCTTGCTGTTCACTGTCCTTAGGTCGGTCTCTCATTGAAAGAGGGGACCTCTCAAGCTGGCACTCTTGAAAGACAAGTTGTGGTTTTATGGTGTAACCCTGGTCTCACCAGAACACTTTTTTTGAATAAAGCATAGACAACGTGGTCTTATTTTGAATGATGAGTGCTACTGCGTCAATCATGCTTATAGTGAGGCGAGTGGCTTTGCCTTAAAACAAACCTCATGACTGGCTGGAATAATGAAATAGAGGCTTCTAAGGAGAGGCTTCACCGTAGTGAGAAGCCTCACTTATGTTATCAGAGAACAGGGGTCAAGAGATAAGTAACCTTGCGCTCTTTATGTACTGGCAATAGCTACTATTTGGCATCATTATACAATAATAAGACCACTGTAGAAGCAGAATTGTGTGTGCTGCAAAAATTGACATACATGCTACAACTATTGCAGCTCTGAAACAAACCAAACAAACCCAAATGATTTTCTGGAAAATCCCACGTCCCTACTGTATGTAGGTCAGCTTAGCATTGTGTGCTGAGAACGATTAGTGAAACACTGTAAGGAAGTAGAGTGTAAAGGGGTGAAGGGACCCATTATTGATCATTAATAGATCCACCAACATTGTGAAAAGGTTTCCATTTTACACTGCAAGCACACTGGACAAGGCCACTATGGAGAGGGGAAAAGGGTGAGATGATAGATTGGGGGATTTAATCATGCCTTATGTAGTCACAGTCAAATTTCCCACAATATATATTGCCTTCTCGCTCTTCTCTAGTGATTTTGTAAAAAGGTCATGTTTGTATGTGTTAATGTTAAATTGCAGAAGAATGGACATTTTAAGAAATGAAAATTCAGTATCTACAATAAAATACAATTACAACTGTTGTTGCAGAAATTTAAGAGACAATCTTGGAAATGTCTGCATTATCCTCACACCCTTAAAAGTATTAAAGGTAGGAACAGACAAGCAGGATAGCAAAAATAACAATTTACTTTATAATACATTACATTTTCATCTAATAACAATTGGATGCTCTCTGTCACAGATATATGATATATAACATGCTTATATTCCTCTAATGTTATTTAAGTTTTATACAAGATAAGTTGTATTAAATGTTCAGGCATTACTCAGTGAAAAGTTGCATTGTAACAGCACTCAGTATCCTTTTCCATCTAGACAAGAGGAAATGTTTCAAGGGAATCTTACCAAGATCAATATAAGGCTCATCAATGACACACAGTGCCACGTGTAAAAATCAGTTCAAACGTCTGTACCAATGGGCTGATTCAGTACAAGACAAATTATATTTCGATGAAGGGAATCTTTATTTATGTCACTTGTCTATTATTAATCAATTGTCATTGTGTAACTATCACTTAAGTGCATAGTTAAAACAAGTTAACAACTAAATAAAAATGAGTTGCTGCTATTCTACTTTATTTTATTAGAAACATGAAACCTGAATACATTTTCCAGAGTTAATGGGAAAAGTCAAAATTACAGACAACATGAAATTTTTCATTGGGTGTGGAATGACAGTTATATGATAGATATTGTAAGTTACAAGACATTCATACAGGAGCATCTACGGCTCTTCTATGGAGATCTGTCTGTATGATGAACAAGCTTTGGCAGACGTTCAGCCTTAGAGGTTATTACATGTAATGTCCCTGTAAAGTAATCACCGCACCCTGGGGACTTAGTGCTTTTCCTGCAGGTGTCAAAATGGTAATTCAGTTTTATCACACGGCTTCCTGACAAGGTGGGATACAATGCTTGTTGGTCCATAAACTCAATGAAGTTGACTAAAGGGCCAGAGACCTGCTGGTATAGCAAGGGTACATGGGACACACATGCAAACACAGAAAAAGACATTAACATATGCACACACACACACACACTGTGATATGTGCAGACAAGCAAGTGGATACCTGCAAACACACTGCACATTTCCCTCAGCAGGATTTAACAACATGAGCACCCATTTTAATGTCCATTACTGGGGAAATATTGCACTCCAGCCCCAGTGACTCACAGTAGGACAGTGAAGGCATTAAGGCAACGCAATGCTAATGACAATGTTGTTAGCAAAGGAGACTATTATTATGGGCAATATTTTCCACCAGGAAGCTATTTAAAAATATACTAGACATGTGAAGGTTAAATCATTCAAGCCTAGTAGAATGAATTAAGGCATTTTTACCTCCTTTTTACCGCTCTGAAAAATAAGAACGAATAATTAATTAAAATATAATCTCAAAGGATGGAGAGGCACATTGTGTGGACATTATTTTACAGAAGGAGATAAATGTCAAGGCTTTCTTCAAGCTCTTGTATTTGTGTCTGTGCGCATGCATGTTTCTGTGCACTTGTTTTGTATTCATCCCTGCAACACACATGAAAGGATCTGATTCATGTATGTGTTTAAGCTTGTGTTTAAGTTGTATAAAGAACTTGTATCTAATAATCTTTCATATTTGTTCAATTCAGTCCTGATGAGCTGGAACTGATTGCACATGCTGTTCTTAAACCAGCAGTAACTGATTTTTTCTTTTCTTTTGCCCCAGAAAACTGTTTAAAACTGAATTCATGCCACAGCTTGTGATGCCTCAGTTACCTCTTTGTTACATACTTGATTGCTTTTGATTGGACAGCGCTACAAATGTTTCCTAGCAAATGTTTTCACATTTATAAAGTTTAAATTAGCTGAGATATTGCTTAAGTTTTAGTGGTACTGGTTTGAAACTAGTAACTGATTAAAAAGAACTAAGAAAAGAACCGTTCTCACAAACGCACTAATGGACAAATAACTGATACAACCAAAAAAGACACCAGTCTAAACAAGGTGGTACCCTTGATTCATCCAGGTGTTTCTACCTGTTGATGGCTTCTTCGTTCTGCTGTCTGTACTCTTATTAATCCAAAACACCTTGGTTGTATGCTTTGTCAGCTTGTCTCTTGAAATTATACATACTTAATATCACAGGTTTGGTTGTACTTCCTACTGAATCTTAATGTGTTGCCTTGATAAATATATATAGAGACACTGCATAGCCATCTTTAATGGCTGTGCAGTGCATTTAGTATGTGCATAGTAAATTCAAGGTAATGCGGTCTAGACAAAAAAAACACAGTGGCCTCATTCCCAATTAGACAAATGGATAGAAAAAAGAAGCCAAGGTTTTCAATGTCGACATAGACATGCTCACTGAGAATCCTCAGTGCAGACAGTGATCAGGAAGAGGACTGCCAGCTGTACGCCAGCACATGCACGCTAAAATATATAAACATGCACAGAAAAACAGACACAGTGTGAAGTGATTTGTGGAGGACACAAATCACCCTTCCTGAACTTCAAAATATGTTTTCTCCTGAGGGGTCCAATGAGAGACGTTAATTGATTTATGTGTGTTTGAGCTTTACTATCTTGCCTGATTGATGTCTCTTTAAAGACACCATTGTTCTGCAGTGACTGGCTCGCTGTGACTTTGCCAGAGCAGAGCGCTACATAGAGGGATTACTTTGGTCTGGTCTAGGGTAAACAAAGAGCCTTGGTTTGCACAAAAACAATATCTATCCAGCAGGAACAATTACCATGCTCAAGCAATGCTGGACCGGCAGAAAATTGTGTATTGTGTACCAGCTTAATGAGATGATTGACACGGAGCCAAAGAGATAAATCTGTAAGCATTTAGTGGGATGTGTGGACAAAGTGAGAGAGAGCAAACTGCAAATAGGCCGGTAATCCGGAAGACTCAGAGAGCAGGTTCATTTGAACCTGGACAATTTGGATCCAATACTGCTGGATATAAATAAACTTACAGTACACGTCCACCTGGCAACAGTTACAGTAATTTATTGATTAGTTAGATCATTTCCCAATTGACTGATGTATTCCTATATTTACACCACCTTGCCCCAAATCTGTTCACTTAAATTTTATTTCAATATTGAAGAACTGTTAATAATATAAAAGTGGAAAAAATTGTGGATATTACAGTTTTTTTCATACAATTGAACTGTTGCTGTTTAGGTCTGGATCACATTTGTTCTGTTACCACTTTGCAGCAGATGGATGTCTTTACTTACAGCTAACAATTGCAACCATGTATCTGTTGCTTTAGCTAACTGTTAGTTATCTTTTACTTTTAACTATTTATTTCAACCTGCCCATTTATTTTAGCTTAGTGTTTCAGTATCTTTTGCTCTAGCTCATTTGATATCTAGTTGTCACAAACTCTTAACCCTGACATTGCTTCGGTGTTATAGCTTACTCAATATGTAGATTGTTTTTATCAAATTGTAAACTCTGTTATCCAGTGAGTTCAGCTACTTCACAATCTTTCGCACCACGCACATCCTGGCTGCTGCCGAAGTACACCCTGGAGTATGAGCATCGCTGGCTGGGAATCACTGACCACAATATTCTATTTAAATATATAGGGGAAAGAAAGAAATACAAAGACATGGAAGTGGCCCTGAAGGAGGGAGAAAAACATGGGATTGGTTTCATATAGATCTGTTTGCATGGGGGAGAAATAAATACAGCTATCTATTGACAACCACTTGGAGTGCAGGTCTTTAGGTTTATGTTAGTTCTAAGTGCAGCCAAGGAATGCTCAATCAAGACAAAAAGATCCATACACTTTACCTCCAGCATTTAGACCATGCCATCACTCTATAAGGTCCATTCCCAGCCATAAAGTCAAAAGTTCAAGAAAGAAACATACCAAGACATTAAAATAACTTTTTAGAACTCATTTATTTAGAAAAAAGATGTAGACTTGCAATGTAGAAAAACTAAATTGTAACAGCTGGCTTTATAGAATTGTTCGGGTAATAGTATTGATTTAAAAATGAGAGAAGCAGATGACTAGAGGATATGTCTGAGTGGTCGTTGTTGTAACTGTTGTAGCTATGTTGTCGGCCAACTCACCTTATATTCATGCGGGAGGAGCAATAACGGGTCAGCTCATCGCTTGACATCTCATTCAGTTCAAGTGTGAAGGACCAGTCAGGTGATTAAGGCAATGACTTGGCAGAGCACACAGTAAATGTCACCTCTGGTGGAAATCAATACCACCTCAAGAATCCACAGTGCATCTGATAGATAGAGATGGAGAGGGCCACTGTGCCTGATATTTGCTGAAGAGAGTAAGGGGGAAAGAGGCTAAGCAAGAGACTGTGATAGCTATTGGAAGTGGTGTGTGAGTATGGGTATAGGCAGTATGTGTACGTGTGAATCAACTCGATCAGAGAGTCGAAGAAAGAAGAAAGGTAGATTGAGAAAGACAAAGGAAAGAGAGGGCACATTTCTGTCAGTTAGTGCCTTTCATGCATTCTAATGTCTTTATTATTCAGATTTATTTCAATCAGATTTTTTTACTGAGCTATACATGCCAAATAGATTCCTGAAGATTTTAACCCAAAGACTGGGTAGTCCATCTTTTTGGATTTATTTTGTAAGTATAGACTGTCCGTGCCTGTTTAGCCTGCAGCTTCCGTCTTATTACATTATTTAAGTATAGAAAATTGTAGTGTACAGTTTTAGATACTGCATGTCTATAATTTGTTAAACAAATTGTTTTCTATGGAACTGAAAATGAATCACTAACCTCCCTACCTACTTTAGTGGCTCAAGGTAGATCAACCCTGCTGTTACGTTATATGCTGCATTCTGGATTGTTCCTCAGTGTATGTTTCTAAATATTGTGCATGTGGGTCACTTTGGCTGTGTACGTATACAGTATGTGTGTGTCTTCCTGCACGTCTGCATGTGTGGATTTGTCAATGATCAAGCAAGCCAGCCAGCATACGTGCTTCTCAGTTTTATTCAGAGTGTGTGTGTGTATGTGTGTGTGTGTGTGTGTGCGCGCGCATATGTATGTTGCGGTGTCTCTGCATGCATGCGGGATAGTTTGCCAACGATCCAGTCCGACAGCCAGCCTGTAGCCTAACATTTCATCCAGCCACTGTCTCTTCTTCCCCACTCTACATGTTCTTTTCCCCCTCAATCTTGCATTGCCTCTGTCTCCATCAAGGTAAATGTCAGTGCACACACCTCAGTATAGGTCTGGCTGACCCATCTAGGCCGGGCTACATCCACAGCCCACAACAAAGCCAGAAAGCCAAGAGACAGAGAGAGAGACACAGACAGACAGACAGACAGAATCAATAAGGCTGGGCCTCAGACACCTGCAGTTGGCAGGTTAGCCAGGCATGGAGCACCTGAGTCATGAAACCATCTGGTTCCCGGCCCGTGCTGCCGAACCCTGGCCACACCTGCTGGGCCTGTAAAACAACACTGGAGTGGTAAACACAAGGCCACACCATAAAGGAGAAGCAGCGGAGCGATGAAGGAGAGGAGGGGGAAAAGAATCACCCTTGCTGCTGGTGGGTGGTTGTTGTCACTGTGTGACTGCAACATTCAGAAAGTAATAAAGGAGGACGCTAAGGAACACGGAAAAGGTTGAGGCAGAAAAACTGTGAAATAAACACAAAGAAATAAAAGATGCACAGGGAGACAACATGCTATTCTTGTGGGCTAATGCATACAAAACTACTGTATTGGGAAAAACAGTTTATTGGTAAGCCATTGGTAAATGTGTAAACGTTTCACGAAAAATAACACAAGTATTTATCAGATGTTACTTTACAATCTACTCAACAACCCACTGATCTCCCTCAAAGTTAAGCATATGTTTGAAAGGAAAGTTTAATTATTTTTTATTCCATGAAGGTGGTCATGAATAACTAACTCATGCTGCTGTTGTACATCCAGCCGTCTGCATTGTCATTCAGATGAGGTCAAATAACTTCCAGCATCCACTGCAAAATGTAGCTTGAGATATGGTAGGGACACAGCATGGGTTTTGAGTTGAAACTGAACAGGTACATCCGGCTTAAGAACCCATTGGGAACTAGATTATTGATGCAGAGAGGTGGCAAGTTTTTAGTTTTGAGAAATATACAAAATTGTATATATGAACTGAAAAAATAATCCACTGTGCAAAAATTGGTTACAAAAACAAACAAAGAGAAAGCTGAGCTGGTGTCAAACAGACCCCAGAACAGTGGGGTTGCAGAAAAATGTGTTCAGTTTTATCTAGATTGCATTTTCATTCACCTTAAAATAGTTGTTTTGTCTAATAGACTTAGTAAGTAAACTTGAAATGTGTGTTTTTATTAATATACTGGTGACCTTCTCATGTCTTTGTTTGAGTTTTGTTGTGACTAAACAACTGCAAAGATTTCCCA
This sequence comes from Nannoperca australis, assembly GCA_036023655.1. Taxonomy (NCBI): domain Eukaryota; kingdom Metazoa; phylum Chordata; class Actinopteri; order Centrarchiformes; family Percichthyidae; genus Nannoperca; species Nannoperca australis. The sequence continues at coordinate 26,532 of JAVQJD010052084.1, read as the reverse complement.
ATAAACCTCCTAGCCATGGCAGTGACAGATAGAAACCCAATGCGATGCACAGGCTGCAGAAGCTAAAATGGTGCCCCATTGACAGGGAGGTTACACCTTTTCAGGTGTTGTCAGTAAGAGCCAATATAGAATGGTGATGCTATCACACTTTACTCTCAAAGACTGCAAATTGCAATACAATTCAAGTTTGAATGTCTCTAATCAGGAGCTTGCTCCTAAACACAAGCCTATCGGAGGCAGGCATCAGTCTGTGATGCACTGGGGTGAATGAGAAGAGATAGAGAATAGGAAAGTGTTGGGATGTAGATTCACGAAGCCTGTGTTATCGCTCAGCCTGTGTCTAAAGCTATTGTTGGGCGGCAGGTGGGCTGTACACAGTATTGGTCGGGGTGGTCATTAGAATTAAAAGATTGAGGTCTCTGTTTGTTTCTCCTTACAGTTTGTCTGTCCTTATCAGCTTACCTTTCTCCTCTCTTGCTGACCCCCATTCATCAAAAGTAACGGGCTGCTGCTGATACTCTCTCTTCAAGCACCTCCACCTTGAATTGACCTGCACTAAAACCTTACCCACTTCTGTTTTTTCTCCTTGTTTCTGAGCCAAAGCAAGATTCCACCTCTTATCCCTTTCTTAATTTCCTTCCTTACACTTCCTGCTGAAACTCAGTTTGCCCTTTCCTTCCAACTATTTTTACTCCTTTCTGATTCCTCCTGTTTAATTGCCTGTTTTGGTGATATTCTTCATCTTCCTTCTATGACTAATCTCGGATAGAATTCATGTCTTCTCCGCACTTTTCCTCTCTTTTATGTAACTTGCATATGTGTATGATTAATAAGACAGCTTACTAATCATGCCAATCTTCAAAAGCCCAGCAAGGTTAATCAACACCTCAGTTAAAACTTGTTTTGATTACAATCCACTGGAAGAGGCTGAAACAATTAGCAGACCATCCACCTGTGGACTATATTTGAAAAACAATTGGCCTTAGGAAAGAACATTTCCGTGCTGCAACATAGGCTGTTGCCCCTGACATAGACCTACAGAGAGAGTCAGAGATTTTTCCTAACTACTACTGAACTTTAGAAGTTGCTGTGCCAAAATATGGCAATTTAAAAAAATATATAAAATGTAGGAAAAAAATGAAAGTTGATGATTCTCCCTCGCCATGACGATGACGATAATGATACTGTATTCTGAGCAGAATGTTAATATTGTATTACCATTTACCATTGCACCGTTTTATGTATTAACATCTTTGTTGATTATAGTGTCATACAGCTCCAAAGGAATTCAGATCAAGGCACTAAAAACAAAGAAGCGTTTTTAGCCTTGTGGATGGAGGCAGACTAAGATAGCAAAAAATTGCAATTTCCACAAATGTTCTTACTGTCACGGTTTTGGGTCTTTTCCCATTTCTTGTTTTATTGTGAAGTTTTGTTTCTGTTGCACTTGTGTTCCTGTGTTTCCTGGTCATGTCCTGTTTTCACTGTTGGAGTAATTAGACTCACCTGTTCAGCTCCACTCACCTGTTTCTGGTTTCTTGATTTGTGCACTGTCTATTTAGTCTGGTTGTTTCCTTTATTTTGTTTTTCTGTGTTCCTTGTGCTATTGTGTTGATGTACTTCTGTGTGTTGTGCTTCCAAGTAAGTCATCCTTATCAAATTAAGTACCTTCCATTCTAACAACTGCGTATGTCTGCATTTTGGGTCCCCACTCCCCTCAACCTGACACTCACTGTAAATCATTCATACATGCATCTAAAGAATGGATGTTTGTATGAGTGATTCTTGGATGAGGTTCATTGTCTTCTAAAAAGTATTTCCCACCAATGATAAACAATGATAACTGAGGGGTACTTAAAAAAATCACCAGCATCAATGAGAACACCCCAAGTAAGCCATTAACAAAGTAACCAAACTGACACTACAAAGAATATTATGCAGTATGTAAATGAATATATCTCATTATATCCTCACATCCATCTCTTTGATGTGACTTGTCTCCCACTCTCTCCCGCTGTCTGCTCTGTCCTACATTTTACCTCCTTCATTATCTTCCTGTGCCTCACTCTCTTCACCCCGATCTTTCACTCTTTGTCCAAAAATTTTTCACTTTACACATTACTTTGCTGCAGTGATGGGACAGTTCCTCTCACACCTGGAAAGTTGATGGGATTTTAAGTAATTTAAGTTTTGCTTTCCCCAAAATGCATCTTTTGTGTAAGGCATTATTTGACCAAAACTATTATACTCCTATTTAATTTAGAACACACTGAGCATATGGAGAGACAGTAGAGATATGGATTTTGCCACAGGAGATGTTTCTCTGGATGATTTTATTTTTTTATTTTCCTACCATGAAAACTTGTGGACAGTGGAATCAATTGTAACTGACATAAGACCGAACCCACAGCTGCCAAAGAAGCAATATAAAAACTTTTTACAAGCTCAGGCAGTGTAAATAGATTTTGGGATATCTTTAAGTAAAAGGACTAACTTTGCATTGTCTGGTTTACATCTGTTACAGGATGCAAACTCATTAAAACTGAATAAATATTTGCTCAAACTGCTTCTCTATTCTCTGCAAAGAAAGTCCTTCCTTATAATAATGTATAATAAATGGATTCCCTGAGAAAAGCATGTTTAAAAAGATGCTATATTAGTATACAAAGAATTCTGAGGGATTCCATCTCATCTACATTTTCCTGGTAAACATAATGAGCACTGAACATTTAGACATTGTGAAGGATTGTGTCAGGGAGATATTTTGTGTCTTGTTTTGCAAGCAAAAAGCAAGAAAACTATCTGGCATATTTATCAGCAGCAAAGAGGAAAATGCTCAGAAAGCAGTGATACACGTCATGCTTCGTGGAACAGATATGGAAAAGAAAGACAATTCAAGTGTGTAGACATATTCAGAGGGGATTTATGTATACTTTTCTATTTTCAGCCTTCAGAACAAAACATAGCACAAACACAAGCTGTATCTCTAAAACCCCAAATAATCTACTTCCGTAAAAAAATTATTTGAAAGACTTCAGGACTCATAAGTCTATAAGAATGGACACTGTGCTTTCACAAAGTAAATTTAAAAACATTTCCCAGACATAGTGGTGGAATTTGATTCTTTTGATGGAACGTCAAAGGCGAGCTCCTAACCTGATTTAAGCAGGTATAGGAAAGTACATTTTCAAATTCAGCTGTACATCCAATCCCATTTGATCCTGACAAAAGTACACTGCAAATTGGGAATCATATTTCAGGCTGCTTCCCATCTGTTGGCTAGCACTCTGCTCTGATGCAGAAGTGGATAGATTATTCTCAAGCAGGCAATGCTGTCTGGCCCCATTGCCCTTGGAAGACGTAAAACAATATGGATAAATATGCTATGCAGGGTCTCATGCTGCTCTGTTTGCCACTGCTGCTGAGTGACTCCAGTTTCACTCAATTGAGGAGATAGAGATGTTTGACTCAGGAGACACTATAGCAAACCATTGCTTTTTACAATAACCCAAGCTGCGTATTCCTTTTTTTTTTTACAATCAGGTGCAGGTTTTAAAGCTAATATTTCTGATTAGATTTGAGCCTGTAAAACCAGTTTTTCCATTTAACGACAAATGTAAAAAGGGTGAATCAAATATTAAAAAGAGAAATAATTCACTGACTGAACTGCTTATTAAACCTTATTTAATGACGAGGGAGTTTTAAAGCAGTTTCCTTTTTACCACACGGTGTGTCACTAGCTTGGGTGTGTTAACGTTTGGGCAGTGTGAGCTTTGATGAAGTGACTTGAGGCTGAGGGTCATCTATACCTGTCTGAGATAGGAGAGCTGCATCATTATGGACCCACAGCACAGTTTTCCATCACAACACTGTCCCTCAGTACTCCCTTCTTTCCTCCTGCTATCTGTCTTTTTGCTCCTCTTCTAACTAGGAGAGGAGAGAAGGCCTCATCAGTCCTCTCCAGCCACTACTCTTGATCATGCAGAGCTAGCAGCTATTGTCACAACCCCGCAGCCATTAATATCACCCTTAGTGACAACCAGAGGTGTGTTTTCCCCCCTTTCTCACTCTCTTTCTTCCCGCCTTTCATCTGCAGGCACTTTAGTGATTTGATACCTTTGACTATATTACCCTCACAACATCAATGAACAAAAGTGATTTTGGTTTCGACTGGGCTAAGGAAAGTGAATGATCACATCACATCATGTTTTAAAAGACCTGCTTAAGAGTGGCCTCAAAAGACCAGAATGCAATGCAGCCACAACATTCTTTTCTTGGCCACAAGCCTATTTTGTTCTATTTAGGCAACAAGACATGTTTTTTTTACATGCACAGAAACGTAGCTTCAAGTTGATGCAGTAAATAAGTTGGATAATTGGTGTTTGTTGCTTCTAGCAGTATGACATAACAAGAAAAGACACAAAGATTGATTTAATATAGTAGACAATAACAATTTCTAACCACTGGTTGCTGTAGTGGTGTTTCCAGTTTATCAATATTAATTTTTCATTATCTCAGCCATTTCTACTAGAAGGCGCAAATAAGACATTTTTAAAATACTCAAGTAAATCTTTCCCTCTTTAAGCATTTCAATTTAACAGCCCTTCAGCCCTTTTTCCTTTATAAGTTATTAAAGAGGTACATGATTTAGTATACGTTGGAAGTGACAAGAGACAGAATTTAAAAGAATGGTCAACATTTTCTTTGAAGATAGAAAGCTCCCTTGGAAGCTACAGAAGACTTTATGCAACTGATTTTACAACTGCAGAATTGTACTTCTCACGACAAATAAAGTGACCTTCACATGAAAAATGTGTGAAGTGATCCTTTAAAGACGTTGGAAAAATATCTCCTGAGATGAACTAAACAGAGCAATCTAATGGTGTTCAATGTAAGAATTTGATCTAGTTGGTTTGGAGGTAGAGAGAACATTAACAATATATAAATTAGCTCATTGCAAACATTACAGTAGCCATTATTGTAATTCAATGGATGATCCCTCCACAATGTCTTTTAACAGTTTTCACTTTGGATAATAGGCTGCAAGAACCAATGCAACTGTTAAACAGATGTTTAACAATGTACCAACAAATCACTTATTAATGTATGAGTAAAACATGAGTTCAGTTAATCAAACATTTATTAACCCAATTAACATTTTGTCTTGACACTGTGGCAAAATGATTCTTGTGAGTCAGATGTGAAATTTTACATGTTACAAATGAATCCCTACTAAGCATCTTATGTTGAACTTATTCATGTTGTTCATGTTGAATGTTCATTCACTTGTAATTATTCCACAGGTTTGCAATGACCATGAATGTTTTAACTGTACATACAGTTCTCAGACTCATACTTTATTCTTCATACAGAGCTCTGGAAGATGTAGTATTTTGATGATCTAATAGCTAATGGATACATTTGAGTCACTGTGTGACACTGTGGTGTCACTGGGCTGCACTAATTGCTTATTAGTCCTTTCTCTCTTGCATTATGACTATCTTTAATCAGATGGTGTAATGAATAAAAATATCCTTGTGACACAGCAAGGAGACTACCACAATGTCTTTTTATGTTATGTTCCCTTTTGATTCCAGAAGCACTCAAGACCAATTAGGTATAGCACCAGACACGGCTATATAGAAGATTAGATTATGCAATTAGCCCTGAGGCGAAATGATGGAAATCATTTCATGCAAAATAAAAAGAGGCAGCATTTTCTGTCAGTGTATGTGGACACGAGAATATGGGTAAAAACACTTTGTAATAACAAGTAATTGAATCTTATACGTATAACAAAGTGAATTAAACTGCATTCTTAAATCATGTCACAAGAGTCAAGGTAACTATAATGTATTTAAGGAAACGCGTATCTTTTAAAAGCCTGACTGTATTGGCTGCAGATTTGTATCTACAGATGTTCCATTATTGATTTGTAGGAAAGAAAAACCCAATAAAACAGTTCTCCCTTGAGTATATGAACATGTCCTTGGTTCTATTCCTTGAAGTGGAGCCTGCATACTCTGTTGAGTGTTTACAAAGTGGTCTCTAGATTCACTGCCAAAAGGTTCAGAGGTGGCACTTTCCAAATGTCCTACGTTGGCTACTTTTTAATGAATAATCCATAAGTGTTTGATTTGATGATAACTCGTGAGCTTTTTAGAATTCGTCTTTTGCTGATGGCAGGGCTATGCCAATAAATATGACTGAGCATTAATAAATGTAGTTTTCCCAAATGGTCTCCAACAAGAGAGGAGGGAAGCTTTCATGAGTGTCGCCCACTCATCTTCCAATTTGCCACTGAATAAGTTGTTGTATTAAAGTGTGATGAATGCACATATGTTTAAATATTCATGTCCTACATAATATGCTCTATTACTCTATCCCTCTGCGCTGGTACACACACAGTGCTACTGTGCTGAGCCAGGACTAAATGCGTTAAAGAGTTAACAGAACTAAACAGAAAACAGGGAATATTTCTCTATAAAATGGGGATGGTAATGTCTCCATAATTTATATTATGCATCTACTCTTATGTGCACTTTGCAGTTCACTGTAGAAATAAGTTAGGTTGAGTAGGACAGATATTTCACAATTTTTCATTTTAATCCACTAATAATATAATTCCATGAAGTCCCATGAATGCAATGAAGACTTTACTTGTATCTGTAATTTTCTGCTTCTGTGTGATCATTACAACCCAAATCATCACTCCTCTGGTAAATGTTATTTTCAACCCACTGCACCTGTATTAACGCAGCATACTATAGCATTCAAACATAAATAGTGTTTCTACATCCCTTTTTTAGAGGATCAAAGCAATAAATGATACTGCCGTCCCCTCCCTTCTTACACAGTAGTAAATATTGAATATGCTGGATATACTGCAGTGCTGCTGTATGGAAATAATTGTATCAGAGTAGTAAATGTTTCCTTGGCCCCCTCCCACCCTGCTGACCTTCCTGGTGTTTCTGGCCCTGAGATGGGATGTTAATGCCTGTGTCTGGACGGCTGCCATGCTGCAGCCTATGCTCTAATGGATTGATAAAAAAGCTCTGAGCACAGAATCAATCATGATACAAACTTGGAGTGAAGCTTGTTAAACTCTAAAGAAAGTTCCTCTACCCTAATGCCCCTAATCTTTAGCCATTTGCTGTCCGACAGAAGGATTGCGGCTGTTACCCTCCTCCTGTCGTGCATTACGAGGCCAGAACCATTTCAGGTGATGGACCTGAGGTGGATCTGAGGGAAGTAGGGAGTTTGTTAAACATATTCCTTTAGTCTTAGCTATATTTTGTAGAGAAATTAGTTTGTTTGGGGGTTATTTGCTAGAGAAGCAATTTCATTTAATGTAATTTGTTTATCTTGAAATTCAGAGAAATTCAGCGCTGGGCAGTAACGCATTACTAAGTAACATCATTGAGAAACACACTGTGATTACTTTATAAATAGTAGTGTAAGGGATACAATTCAGTAATAACATTACAGTTACTAATCCCAGTAACAGTAACAAAGTTACTTTGACATTGGATGTCTTACCAAGAATTGATTGTTTGGTTGTGTCAAATTTGTTTGTTTTCAGGTGCAGACGTGCTGGCTTAGAGTTGGAGGGTGTGTCGACTGAACAGTTGAAGCCGGGACTTGAGTTGTGTTCAGGCAGCGAGGCTAAGCTAGCTGATCAGTGGTCAATAAACCAAAATATAAGTCTGCTTGTTAAACCCCAATATCTTGTTTTCTTTTTCTACATGTGTTAAATACTAAAGATGTGCCCTGTGAGTGTGGATTTTGAGTTGTTTAAAGGGTTCTTTGATGGATCTGGGCAAAGTAATGAAAGTGTAATGTAATGAGTAATGTAACTTCTTACTTTTGCTGCTGAGAAACTAAGAAAATAATTAATTTATTACAACTAATAATATGTATTCAGTAACTGATTACAGTTTCAAGGAACTTCTCCAACACTGTTTAAAGTGTAATAGCTTTATATCTGCATACAGTATCTGCATTCCTCTCTGATGGTGGTCTCTCTGTGTCTTCATCTGTCTGCCATTATATGTACATATGGAGTCGATGCAGCTGACAGGTAGAAGAGTCTCAGCTTCAGCAGTGACATAAATATCAACCAGAAAAACAAAGGAACAGGACCAGCAAAGGTGTAGATATTCTGCAGTTTGACAATGTGCTGCAGAGCGACAAGAACTCTCATTGAAGGTCTCTTCTCGCAGCAACCAGGGCCTAGTCAGCAGAGTGACCCTCCTTGTGGTGTAAATAATGACAATGTTATCTCCGATAACATCACAATGTGTGTAACATCCGTATGCATGTGCCCACAACCTGGAAGGCAGTGTCCTCATCAGCTGATAAGGCAGTTCACGGTTAAAGCCTTATATATTTTCCCATTGTGAATGTCTATCAACCAGGTTTGGTCATGGCTGAGGCTGTTGCATATAAATAGTATCATGATGTTGTATGACCTAAAATGATTTAATTGATGGAGCTTTGTTATTTAACTCAGGAAGGACAATTTCCCTGAGATCCTGCCTCCATGAAATATGTTGCTTGGTAAATGAGCACTACCTGGAACAGGGTACATGGAAAGCATATAATAAAATGGTGTTCAGAATGCGGTCAGATAGCTGAAGTGGAGTCAAGCTTACAAAGACGTTCAAAGCACAAGGAAGTGGTAAACACACACAAAGCCTTTATGAAACTATTTTGTTAACATTTAAACGTCCCAATTAAAAGCCTTTAGTTTCTTCACCAGTTCAACGAACCACTTCACAAGGATGTGTTAACAGTTCCAACACCAGTAACCTAACAACCACACAGTCTTATTTGATCAGAGCTCTAAATTAAATTGGGACTAGGAAAGACACTTTTCTCTCCAGTCCTTTCCGTTAATCAAAATCTATTATAGAACAACTCAAGAACTAAACCTCTATTTCTCCACCCTATTATTTCTAAGGTTATATAATATCTCCTCTGCCAATGGCTCACACTCTGACCACCATCTGCATCCCCCCATTTCAGTCAAGCAATTCCCTTAAACATCCTTTCAAAATTCACGTCCCAATGACAGGGTGAAGAGTGGAGAATGGTCAAACAGTTGTGCTTAGCTTTTGCCTCTATAAGCCATCAGCCCCGACTGTAGTTATTCCAATGCTCTGCCTTTGAGTGCGCTCACTGACCCTAATTCCATACCGCTCCGGTGTCATTCTGAAAACTGAATGTAACCAATTCCAGGGAGCAAATTGAGGGGCAATCATTTGTACTGGAGGGGCGTTTTGTCACTATGGGCATGTCAGAACGGAGATGGAGTGAGGGCAAGCGTAGGAGACAGGGAGGAGGGGGTATGACTCAAGCGGGTTAGTTTGGCAACATTTCCGTGGGTCAGACACTATTCCATTGCTTGACAATAAATCTGATTTAATATCTATTGTGCTGCGGGTCCTGCTCGGGTGCGAGAGAGCAAAAGAGAGAGGGAGGCAGGCAAGGCGGAGTGGTATAAATAAAAAGTGAAAGGAGAGGAAGCAGAATGGGATATCAGGGGCATTGTTGTATTAAATCAGAATAATAAAGCTGTGCATGCAGAAACAGTATCTAATAGAGACGTCTGGGAGCCGGAGAGCCACAGTTCCCCACCAAATGGTATCAGCAGTCCACACTGATGCTGACACAAGGACACAGCTGCAGCAGCCAGTTTTAATCAACACATAGCAATGCAACTCCCACTCAGAGAGTAATGTGGCTTATACCGTAAAAAGCCTCTCTGCTTCTGCGGGTGCAGAGGCTTAAAGTGTTACTGTGAAATAACGAGCTTCACCACTGGTTTAAAGTGTGTTGTAACCTGTTGTAATGGTGTCAAACTCCCTATAGCAAGCTTGTCAAGGAGTATCACACAGCCGGGTTGCTGCCTATGCTAATCGTTGCCATTGCAAACACTCAAGAGGTTTATATTACTGCTTTCAACTATATATCCTGAGCACCATAACACATTGTGTGCTTAGATGATTTACTAGTATGTGACACAGTATAATAGCCTTATTGCATTTTGGAGAGAGGAGGCGAGACAATATAAACAACCACTATTAGCTTCCATCACTGAACACACTTACACTTAAACATAGCCTGTGACCAAAGAAGGGGTATATTATCATCACTGTGCTAAAATCTCAGTGGATCCCCCAACAGTCCTTAATATATGTAGAGCATCCCGTTTGTCATTGCAACAAGACCTCTGCATGCATTACACTGCCAGTGTGCCATTCGTATTATGAATGATGGTATGCATACAGATAGCTGTCAGAACAACTGCGTACGGAAAAGCCAACGATGAATTTTTTATGTCCTCTACGTGTACAGTATATCTCCCACGTAAATAGATTAGCACCAGTTCCTAATACTATATATAACAAAGGGGACACTTCTGGTGGGTCTGCAAATGAGCCAAGAGTACAGATATGGTTTTTTGGAGCTGGCATCCAGGATAGAATTCAGGATTTAGAAACCAGGCTGTAAAGGTTTAAGAGCTGCTGGGTAAGAGAACTGTGTAAGACAATTAACAATTATTGGAGTAAACCAGAATAGGGCTTTCCTCTCAAAGGAAAAAACTGCTCAAGAAACAGCAGTTGAAGAACTTGTGAAGGGCAAATAGCCTAGCATAGACCATTATAGTTTTTGTGGTAGACAGTCAAGAAGTCATAGTGAAGTCAAGATAATTTAAGTCGTTTTAATAGACAGCCACTAAAATGTGAAAATATGATTATCATTTAATTATTCAATATGTTTTAGGTTGAACTGCCTTTGATTATTTGTTTTTTATCAATGCTTCATAGTGAAGTCACATACTATATTGGATTCACTTCACTATTTTCCATGTGTTGTTTCCATTGTCATCTCGTCAGTTACATACAGCATGTCCACATGACTTGCATCATTACTGAGAACAGTTTGTTTGAGAAAACTAAGTTTATCTGCTGTACCTGGTGTCAGAAATATGTTAAACTTGCGTTTTGTCCAATTATCTTTAAAATCATCCATTTGGTACATTACTATACCAGAGGATAGCCACGTCTGATCTCACAATATACAAAATGCATCCAGGTCTTTTACCAATCATAGTCACAATAATGTATTAATGCTTGATTATGCACATCACAGCCATTCAGACAGATCATGTGCATCAAAGAGCCCTAATCAATAGTTTTCTTAGCCTTCTCTTCTGTCTTACATTGCCACTCGCCATCAGTGCCTGATCACTTTTCTTCCTATGCTCATTATGGCCCCTCAGATGGCCACTGTACATCTGCCAGCCCTTGTCATTATAGATAAAAATGTCGCTTGCTCAGAAGCCTCTCCCCCTTCTCCCATGACAGCAGAGTATCGGTGCTTGACCGCGTGTCCCATTCTCATTACGGCCACTCAGACAGAGTTACATCAGCTGGCGGGTATCCAGCTCATCAGCTCTATTTCTGATGAAATGACACATTGCAGATGCGAGGTCAGTACACACTGAGATAGCTGCCACTTGTAAATGTTTGGTAGCACACACAGGGCATATATATGGGTATACAGGGTATATTAACGGGTGTTGCTCACTTAATGTTTATGACACTGGGTCACTTTCTAAGCTTAATTTACAATAAATGTTGACTAACAAATGGTATCCAAACCTTTAAATGATGGTAAATGTACTCAGAATATATTATTAATAGACTAAAAACATGAAAAAGCCCCTTGACGGTATTACTGACAGAAACAGATTCAGTCTTTGTGACTTTCTGAGCTAAAAAGTCAAATGTTTTGAAACCCAATATTTGTTACATGCATAATGTCAAACATATTCTGCAGACAATCTTCCACAAATGCCCTTGGTTTGAGAAACACAACAAAGAAATGGTTACTTAAATAGCTAATAAGCATATATTGGAAAAAATAAAGAAAGTGGATTTCAGTGGAAGTCATTACATTCAAATAAAGGACAGCCTCCTCTCTGACTACCTTTAATCTAATGGCTGAAAAAACAGAACTGAATTGTGTTATTTAGTAACCAACGTGTCTCATTATTTACATACTGCTGCATTTTTGGTGAGAATAATTACACAGCCAGTTTTACATCCAGTAAGACTTTGATTGTACATTGAAATTATCTCTCTGGCCTCCACATACATTCTGCTGTGCACCTTTAAAGCATCCAAAAATAGCCTTCACTGTTTATCTACCACGCTACCTAATGCATAATGTCTGCTGCCTGTGCAATTGATGTTAAAACACTTGGGGCTGAATCACAGACTTCATTCACCTCAATAATTAGAGTCAATATGCCAAATTGATTCCGGTCAGTCGTGTAGCTCACTTTACAACACTGTGGAACAGATTGGCAGTTATAGTGAGTATAGTACTGAACCAGCAATGCAAAGCTATCCCTTTCTGTGTGTGCATGTGTGTGAGAGCTAGAGAAGTGTTTCTGCGCTCGCTCTTGCTCACTAAGGTGCTATGATGTTGTTTGATTTTAAAATCAGCACTCCCTAATCGAACAAGAAACGGCTTCGCGCTGCCTGGCTGGAGATAAATGAAAAGCATACGCGACAGCAGCAGAGGTTGAACTGGGGTCAAGCACCATTCTGCCAGCCTGCCCAGGAGACCGTGCTACCCTGTCACAACACAGATACCCCTGGAGAAGGATGGAAAGAGAGAATGCAAGCAAGGGAGTGAAGCGGCAAGAAAACACAGATGGGAAGGAGAGGAGGGAAGGGAGAGATACAGCTGTAGTAATGAGGTGTAGTGGTGCCGGGGGGGGAGAGGGGACCGATTTATCTTTAAGTCTCTCTGGTAAAAGTCGTGTCCAGTCTTAAACACATTCAGCCAATGTGGGTTACAGCCACCATGCTGTCTGTCTCACTGGAGGTAAGGAGGTGAGACAGGCAGTTAACTTTGGGTCTGCGGGTCTGCGGGGGAACAGGAGGGTAGTCAGTCGTACGAGTGTTATCCATAAGCAACGTTCTTCGAACACTGCCATGGCCACAGTCATAAAGGGGGGCTGAAGTTAGACTGCCCTTGGTACTGAAGCTCTGGCACTTGCTCTTCTGACAACCGTGTTATTGAAGGGAGGGGACGTAATTACAGGGCGCGCCAGTGAGTACAGAATGTGGAACATCATTAACAAGCTCACATTGTTGAAATGGGGACTGTAATTAAAGGGTTCCCAGAGCAGTGGGAGAGGGCTTTGATTGGAGTAGAGAGACAAAGTGATTTCGCTCATCTTCCACTAGTGGCTGTTGTGACCTTCACACCAATTGGCATAGACGGTGTGTAAACTGTGTGCATGTGTGTCTCTGTGTGTGCCTATTGTATGTGCTTGTCTTTGAGCATGTGTATGTATTTTGACTTGATGAGAAAGACAATAAGACACTGCAGTCTACAATCTATGACATTCTTCAATTGAATATGAAATATGGGGGGGGGGTGATCAGTGATGGAACACCCATTCATTGTTCACTATAAGGAAAAGGTCAGAGGAGAAAATGTCCAAAAAAAGGGAAGGAAAGACACTTAAATTCAAGCCCTCGAGGGCCAGAAACTGAGCACAAGGACTGTGAATCCTTTGTGATTCCCTGTGAAGGCTTTTGTAACTATTGAATGCATGCAAAGTGTAGTTAGTGTAGTTATTTTCCTTTTTGCCATGTAACTATTTTTGAGGATGTCTTGCCTTAACCAATCATTCCATTCTCTAGACATGCTCGGATCTTTTGGGGGTAAAGAGTCAGTCTGAAATTCATACATAGTTTCTCTGCCTCTGAAACAAGGATCTCTGTCTGTATCAGAAGCTTGACCCAATGCTCCAAAGACCAAGAAAAACACGATGAGTCACCCTGCAGATATCCAAGGTCAGAGCTACAACTCTGGACGTCTGGCTTATTTGTTCCCCCTGGAGGAGTTTTGGAAAATCGGAGGGATGTTACTGCCCTGCACTGCTGGTAGAAGAACATAACAAAACATTTTTTAAACAGCTTGTCAAGATACATCACTGTAAGAGAGACAAAAACATAAAAATCATGGCCTTGCAAAGTACTTCCATGCAGTATGTTCAAAACCAGGCTGAGGATTTAAGGCAAATTCCCCGACAGTGGAGACCGGATACTAAATAATAAAGGCAACAATGATTGCAAATGTTAGCAATCACTGTGCTTCTCCTCATGAAATAATCCCATTCACAATCATCCTATTTGGTCAAATAAAAATCAAGCCTGTGCCTTTCTTGCAAATGAATGAATGCCTAAAGGACATTCTTTTCCCTGAGGCAGTTTTCCCAAACAGCCCTTAACTCATAGACTCTGTTTTGCTCCTAACAAGCTCAACAAATTTTATTTAATTTATTTAATTTTATTAAGAGTAACAAACATGATCTGAGAATATAGACCTGATACACTTATGTCAGAGCAAACAAATACCCACAAAGAATGTTCCACTCCCTGGCTAGCTCTGAACAAACTGCCAGCTGCTGACTTTTACAGGAATGCTCACCAACTTAAAAAAGAAACATTTAGAACAGAACTTTTGTTTTACAGTCACTCTCACTGGAAATAATAACACAGTTTAGTTATTGGTGAGTTACAACCACAACTGAGTGCAAATTACAAAAAAAGCAAAGAAAACAAAACTCTTGAGAGATACTGTGGTATCTACAGTCATTTCCCCTTTCAAATAGCTGTGCGAGCTTCAGTGAGATTAAATCCTTTGTACACATTACTGATATGCTGTGTGTACTGGCTGCCTATCCCCTTAAAACCTTTAAAACTCTACACATGTACGATCAGTAGTTTTCCAGAAGTGCAAATAAAGCAGGAAGGAAGAAATAGTTGCTGTGAATGTTTCATTCTCTGGTTACACAGTTAGAAAAATGGTCATGCTTCTCAACGAGATTTCTCTCTCTGACCAGGGAATGAGTTTTTATATATATATAAATATATATCTCTTTTCCTGTTTCATATAAAGGGAATCTATGTAGTGGGCCGAGGGAAGCTATGGTGGCAGGCAGGATGTCAAAAAAATAAAAATAAATAAGAGAACGGTCTATGATGGTGAAAAAAGTGAAGATCTGCCAGTTGGCCAAGGTTAAATACAACATGCCTGAATAACACAAATAATAGAGGATATTGCTCACTTTGAAAACATACACTTTGGAGTTCCAGTAGTATGTCAACCTTTTCACGAGGGTATGTAACTGAAAAGGTCATTCTCTGTTTAAAACCATACATTCAAGTGTTTGTACATGCATATCAGTCACAGCATCCTTACAAATATTTAACACCACTTCGTGTGTATTGAAGTTGAAGTTAGTGCATGTGTGGCAGAGAGTAGAGGAAGCAAAAAAAATCAAAATGAGGAAACGAGCACAGGAAGAGAGGCTCTGTCTGTTTTTGCACTTTGAAACAAAAAAGGTTTAATACAGCGTTTCTTTGACAGCAGGAATATGAAAGCTGACTAAATGCAATCAGATAGTGTCACAGGCTGACACATATTATGACAGTTTGTGCTGTTTTGCCTGCTGTGGCATGAGAGCAAGCTACATTTCAGATGAGCAGAGAGAGATGGCAGTTTAAAAACCACATCTGGACAGCCGCATCCCTGCAGTTGAAAAATGGGTCTCTGTCACTCTTTTCTTTATTTCCTGTCTTTATATCTCTTTTCACTTCCCTGTAGCTTTAAGCTAAGGTCAAATGAGTTTCTGTTCCACAGTAAAGGCTAAAGAAGTGTAGACTACTGCACTTGGTTATTCATGCATCAAGGCGCCCTCTCTACTTCCAATATTTTCACTATTCCTCAAACACTCCATCTCACAACCTATCATTCTCCCCACTGCCTCTTTTTCTTACACCAACCTAATAACTGTCACAGCCAATGCAACCCATTTGGCAGACATGACAACTGATACACACTCTGATAAGCACAACCTTGCGTGTTGGATGTAAACAGCAAAAAGTTGTGGCAGGTTTTAGTTTGCGGGGCTGTAACTCGAACTGGGAGGTGGAGGGCAGGGGCAATGTGACACACTATCAACTTAAAAACAGGCACAGGGCATTTACATGCAATTAGTGTTTGCAAACCAAAATGTAGTACAACATATAGAAATCTGGAAGTCTGGTTCTACCTGAACATCTGAAGTAAAGACGATTCAAGTGCCAGAAGGAGAGATGCAGTTCCCTGCCTGTCTTGGTCAGGTCTTTGTTTTCCATTAGTCAGAGTTATAGCCCCTAAGGCACTCTGTGAGAGCACTTAAGGGTGGTGATAAATACACACAGCCACTAAAACAAAGCTGACTGACAATTCAGGGACAATACACGCCTACATCCTCCTTGAATCCAGTCTTGGGATGAATCCTTCCCAGCACCCTTTTCTCAAAAGCTCTTCCCAACTTCATCGAATTGGCCTGTATATCACTTTCTCTTTTTTCAGTGGTAAATCAAAGGAAAGATTTCCAGCATGAAGGTCCCTGCATTTAAAAGTTAAGCTATCACATCAAAAAAGATGACTGATGGCTTTATACTGAGAAACCAACCACCCTGGGGACCCATGATGTCACCTGAAAAGCTTACCCTCGATGACTGAGCCTTTGTGAAAGGTGATCATCAATGGTACCAAATGGACGTAAATATACACTCAAATAAGTCGACAAGACCTGGGTTAAACTACTATTTGAAAAGTCTGTGTTTTATTGATCTTGCCTGGCAAGTGTGTGTAGACCTCATTAATCTGGTTCTGCAGGCAGGCTCAATCAAACACTCAACTCAGCAACATATTGGAGAGTTGGTCTGAGTCAATGCCAACAGTCATGTTGGACTCTTTTCAGTGAAACTAGATTGGTTAATTAACAAGTATTTTCAAAGAAGTAATGCTGAAAAGTAATAAGCGCTCATGTCATGTACATATAGAATATGCATGCCAAAACACAAAATAAGCATGGGTTAGCTGAATTCAAATCACAACGTTTCATAAAATGACGAGTGCTGACACTCAGTTTGTACTTCCACTCTGTGGCTAGTCATGAAAATAAAGGAAGTGAACCTTTAGTTCAATGTTGAAATATGTAATATTACATTACATTGCTGTCTTTTCAGCCAGACATGAAGAACCAGCCTCTCATAAGAACACAAACAATTGAATTCAGGAGAGTGGAAATGCCTTTGACGATGTAGTAAATCACATTGAAATAAATCTTTCACTGCTCAATGGTTGAAATTGAATGTGAGACATGAGAGCTGTGATATGTGTTTAGCATTCACCAGGTGAAACCTGCTGTTGTAAATGAGGGAGTGAGGCAGCATTGGAAAACAAAAAAATGAAACAGAGAGAGTAACTGAGGAACGGTGACAAAGCTGATATTTATTTATTCTGGGAGAGAGCATTTAGGTACCAGCACTTCAGTGAACAAGCAATCAAATGCTCAAAAACACTGCCTCATTGTTGACATATATGATAATTACACCACAGTCTTAAACTGCAATTCCTGATTTAAGAGCAATTGTAATGGGGGAAATTTAACAAGCACTGTTGTGGTGGAGTACTGTGTAATCATAAGTTATAACTGATATTGAACTGAGTGGCACATTTTAAGTGCATGCGAGGTTGATTTTGGTGTGTGGTTGTGCATGTGTGTACCTCTGTGTACAGTGCAATGCAAGGAATAGATGTGACTTTAATATAGGTCTACTAACAGGAAAAAGCCAAGAGGAAAAACCCACAGATTGATCCTCTCATTCTGTTACATTTCATCAATATAAAGTATCTGTTTATTGCATTTCAGCTTGCTGATGCTTCTTGTTAATGTAAATAGAAAGCAATGGGGCTACTACTAATGCAACTTGATGTAATTGAGCTCAGCCAGAAATTGCTGAAATGCACTAGATAAGCAAACCCTTGACTGTGTGCTGTGTTGTGTTGGGTGGAGGAATGATGTGCGTCTGTGTCTCCTTCTGTGCTGCCCTTTATTGTCTGATTGGAGTAACAGAATAGCCACAGTTGGCTCAGACATAGCTCACTAGCTTGTTTGTTTGCTACCGTTTCTTGTTATGTGACCAATTTAGCACTCTGAAATGCATTACATTTCCACTTGTTACACTTCTTAATAGCATCTCGAGTTAATGCAATATTAGCATGTTCACACCAGACAAGGGAGCTAGACATCCTACCTCTGGCAAAACTCACACTAAGTTAGCAAAGTTACGCAGCTACCAGCTGCATTACTGCTAGAAGGGGCACACATGAGCCTATAGCTACAAATGTATGGCAGGTGGACTCGCAGTACACAGACCCCGACTAACTAACAATTACTGTATGTTCACTATTGAATAAGATGGTGATAAGTTACAATTAATCATTTACTCAAATGGTCTATTAAATGAGAAAAAGTAGTGGTGAAGTCTTCTCACACTGTTTTATCTGACCATCACACCTCACATTTGACAAGCTGAAACCAATGAATGAATGAGTTTTCCTTTGTAATTAACATATGTAATTAATTATCAGAGTTGTTGATGATGACCTTTCAGCTGATGGAGAAAGGTTTTCTTCCTGTGTAAGACATGCTTCTTACACATAACATAATCTTATGTCTGCATTATATTCTGGTCTACTTAGACCACTGTCACTGAAAGAAGTGTTAGAGCTTCTTTATGCATAATGCTTTTTGATTCTGAGTCTTAACAGAGAAACAGGGGAAGAGGCTGGCTGGCAGCATATAGGTTGTAAACCTTAACTGAGTCTTCACACGAGTGACCACAAGTCATTTGAAACACAGTTGGCTGTATCCTGCTGCTTCACACGAGCCGACTTCACAGGACATCTATTGAGATGTGATGCTAATTTATGACAGCAGTGTTCGCTTTATAATATGATGAAAGGGTCACCATCCGAGACCTGAAGAGATCCCCTCTAAAGGGTTGTATCTCTGGCAAAATAAAGCATCTTTCAAATTCCTAGTGAGAGAAAGAGAGACTGAACAGTTACGACTACTGTCATCGCATCACCTGAGGACCATTCATCAGCTCACACACACACACAGACAGAGAGACAAAGAGATACAGAGAGAGAAAGAGAGACCGAGAGAGAGAGGAGGAGGAGGATGAGGGAGTTGACAGGTTGGTGTGGTGGCAGGGGAGTAACAGGACCAGAAGGTCTGAAAAGCAGTGAGCATCACTGAGCCGGATACGCACTCAAATGGACTGTACCCAAAACACACACCACATGCACACACACACACTCTCAAGAACACACTTTTCCTTCATGTGTGAGGCTTTGTGGGGCTGATGTCAGTTGTGCCGGCCCTGATTGAAAGCTGTTACATGTGGCTGCAATTGAAGCTACACTGCATTTTCTTTTTTCTCTTTCTACCAAAGTGTTTGCGCACTCCTTCATAACACTCAATAGCACATATACTTCTGAAGGGAGGCTGTTTTCTAGTTAGCTTGTCTGGTTTGGATTTCAGTGTGAGAAAAAGAGACGGAAAGAGAGAGGCAGTAATTGAGGGGAGCAAGGTCGTATTTCCTGTTTTTTCTTCAAGTTTAATGTATTCTTTCAGCCGAGATGTGGTGCCATCATACAGTGGTGAAATTACAGGTGAAAAATGAGAAACATTTTCCTGCCTCTTTCTTGTCCTTTCAGTTCCACTCATTTGCACCTATTTTACCATTTAGAACTAACTTCTATATATTTTTTTCATTATGAATGATGTTGAACAACTTATTATTTCTCAAAGCTTGAAGGGTAAAATAATTGCAATGGGGATTTTAATTTGCATTACAACCAAAATTTGTAGTACGGTTTAGGCAAAGAATTTAAAAAGACAAGATGATGATGAACTAGTCTACTAGTGTGGAGGATTTCCCTGGAAAGCAGGCTATAAAGCATGGTGCTGTGCCTGCTACTGTACTGACAAGACATTTCATACAAGAAATTGGCATAAACACAAACTGTCCTCTTTGGCAGTGAATTGGATCTGTCATCCTCTCAACAGAGTAGGATTGGAAATATAATACAGAAATCAATCAAAATCCCTGTAATTACACATGCAGGCATTTAAGCATGCACAGAGACAGGCAGACACACACACACACACACACACACACAGAGCATCTATTTTGCCAATGTACAGTGTTTTCTTTAGCAACCACTAGCCTGCTACTCCAGAATGATGCCAGAACATAAAGTGAAATAAATGCAGAAGAAAAACATTCAGGTCAATTGTCTGTTGATTTAAAAGGTCACGTATTCATCCTGGCCTATAAAACGTGCTGCGCGTCTCAAGGCACGTAATTAGATTCAGTTTGAATGTCTCATGCCAATGAGGGAGAGCACGTCTTCTGTTTTCTGCATAAAAAGTCATATACAGTATTTTGTCATAGACCCTGACACACACACAGCCTCTTCTATTCATCTCCATTTCAATTGTAATTGTGTGTTTAAATGGATGATACTTTAAATGTCAATTCACATCAAATGTGGCTCTCTTTGACTGTTTACAGCTGAACAAATGTACACACAGTGTTAAAAGTCTTCTCAGTGACAGTTTAGGCTTACAAACACAATCCATTTGTTTTTATGTTTTGTTGGACAATTTAGTTAAAGCACAGGAAAGACCTTTAGTCCCTTTTGAACCTCCTTTGCTATTCTCTTTTGCTATAAGATTCTGTTCTCTGTGCATGTGTGTGTTTGTCTGTATTCTTGCTTTTGACACCTGTTCAGAGGGTGCTGTCTGTTTGCATTCCACACACCTATGCATATTTCCTGATCCTGGTATTAGACTTATTTTGATTTGCTTTGAATAATATCCTAAAGTGTGTGGTAAAACGTTACATAATGTGTGTGTGTGTGTGGCGTGCTTGTACTCTACAAGCTATGTTGTATGTATACGATACCAAAAAAGTAGAAAAGGAGTAGACACTCAATTGGAGAAGCCACACAGACATACAAGGCAAATCTTCCTCTTCCTCCAGGAAGCACCTCAGTGCCACTGTGTTTTACAGTATGTTAAATCAAGTTGGCATGTGCTATGCATCAAGAGTGTTCATGTTCAATTTAGGGAAATGCATGGGATCATGTTAAAACCTTTCTTCACCTCAGGGTAAAACAGAGTTTTTGTATTATTCCTCCTTGTCTTTTCTGGCTCTCTCGTTCTGTTTTGCAGTTTTTTCCTGCCAAAAGATGTTTGGAACAATAACAAATAGTGAGATTTCTAAAATGTAAAAATGTGTCTAATGATATGCCTGGTTCAGAGGACTT
This sequence comes from Nannoperca australis, assembly GCA_036023655.1. Classification (NCBI taxonomy): domain Eukaryota; kingdom Metazoa; phylum Chordata; class Actinopteri; order Centrarchiformes; family Percichthyidae; genus Nannoperca; species Nannoperca australis. The sequence goes on along the minus strand of JAVQJD010052084.1, from coordinate 5,259 downwards.
TGTGTTAAACAGTGAACAGAAAAATGTCAACCCACAGATGGTGAGCGGCAGCTGAGTTTTAATTTCCTTCACCTTTAACCTGACTTGAATAATGTTTTAATCACTGCATAAATATTTTTTCATATGCACATTTGTTTTGTTTTTACCTCACTTTAACCATATGATACATTGGTCTGAAGATAAATACATGGCATGTAGAGAAAAAGAAGCTCACGGATTACATCCATCAACATTAAAACACGTCTAAACCAGGAATGAAGATGACGATGATAGTACTCATACTCAATCTTTGGTCTACAAAACAACCAATTTCACAACTTGCTAATGCTTCAGTCGTGGATCCCATCTGCTTAACATATATAAAAATCACCTTTATTTTGGAAAAAGGAGCATATTTGTGAATTAAAAAGAGCAGCTCACATGATCATATGTGGTCAAAAATGTATGTTAAAGAGCAGCACTGGACTGCAAAGGGTCTGTGTCCCTGCTCGTGCCCATGTCTGTGCAGGGGTTGTTGTCGGCGTGTAGAGCATGTAGAGTCAGATCCAGACAGATATTACAGATATTGGCACTGTAGAGTTCTGCTCCCTGTATCTTGGTCCAGAGCAGATGGCCACAGATCCATTCAGCCAAGGCCTTAATAGAGCCACAGCTGCTGGCAGACAAAGTGAATCTCCCTCCATATGCACTTCCTTGGAAAACACAGCACTGCTCTGTTTTCTCTGCTCTGGGAGTGTAACACAGTCCGCAAGCTATGACTCACACCAATGATACTTCTTCATTGGTAACGGTCCACACAGGGCAATTTGTTCAAATTTACCAAAGGCTGACAGTGGACAGGAACGTCCTTGTCTCCTGCTCTCATTCAGCCATAAAGCTGGCATTAACAAGGTGGCAGTGATTTCAGTATTCTCACCTTACAAGAGCCAATCCATCTACCATAATTTCTACCTGTGAAAAATAGAGCTGTGTCTGTGAAGTCTCAGATCCCCTTATTGAACATTAATATAGAAGTCAATGCAATTCTCTTTAATGAAAGTGCAAGTACTCTGTGTGACTTTATTGTGCTGCAGGTGTAAACTACCATAGTGGTTTTGGTACACGTACTTCAGCTACATTGCCTTTTGCTGTGATTAGACAGTTACTTGGACTTGTCAAATTTCAATTAGACTGAAGCATTAGTCTCAACAGGAGACGCTTTGACTTAAATCTGCTGCATTTTCAATGATCATCATAGAAATATTAGCAAACACAGAGGCAGACACCTCTTAAAAAACATAAGCTTTTTCTGTTTCTGATGCGCTGTATCTCTCTGTATCACAGATTTAATCTGTGGTCCTACTGTGTGGAGTTTGTATGTTCTTCCTGTGTTTGCATGGGTTTCAAAACATATGTCTCCACAGTTTAACCAATAAAAGTGAGTTGCTCAAAACTGTCCATATAGTGTGAATATGAGTAAGTGTATGTTAGTCCCAAGATGGACCTTGCTGTAAGCTTCAGGCTCCCTTATGACCCTGACAAGGATTAAGCCAGTGCAGAAAATGAATGAGTGAGCTCTAGCAGGCCAATTCTTGCAATTCTGTGTTAGTAATGTGAAGTATGACCATTATCACTATCCTGACACAGGGGAGTGTTGAATCTACAGTGCAGGTGTAAAAAAAACAGTAGTGTGAAAATACCCACAAGAGCAACATCGCAGTCGGAGAAGATATGTCAATTTTAAAATTGACATTTTTAATTCAGATTAACTAAATCACTAGAGTGGTTTTGTTTCCTGAGTGAGAGTGACCACAGATCAACAATCGCACATGCTGCAAGGGGGACATCACAAACATTGCAAACACAAGAATGCATTCCCATGTACACACGCACATTAACTGCACACACGCTTGTGTTGATGCATACTGGGAGATCTAGAGAATAGAACTCATTAAAGTTACTACCAGGTATTTGTGGGGGGTGAAAGTATGGAGAGAAATGTATTACCAAACTTTGGTGTCTACATCAAAGTCCAAACAATCCACAAACCTCTAATCTGTTATGGCACATAGCACCACAACCAAGAGACTGCCCACATTCTGATGCACACACACACACTTCAAAGTTTGGTGTGCTGGGGCTTTAACTTGTTATGCAGGTTTCTGCAGCAGGCTCTTCCCAGGTGCCTCATGGTGGGTGAATGTCCACTAATGGCTTCGCTGCTTCAAAGCTGTGAATGTGAGTTTCTGGGAATGTTTGTGTTCAAAAACATCTATGTGTTTGAAGGAAGGAGAGTAATCTGAGGACATATTATCAAAAGAAAACATAGAAGTAAAGAGACAAACAGGGGAGAACATTAACAACTAATACCAAGTTTAAAAAAAAATGGTGTCAGTGTTGCAAGTACAGAACCAAACGGGGGGAGAGGAAGCATATAGAGAATTAAGTGATGTGAATAGTAGGGGTATGCCTTTGTATGTCTAGGGTTGCAGGTTTGAGACTAACATCTTTGTCAAGCGTGACTTCCTGATCAGCTTTTCTGTGCTTTCCCATCAGTATACTGTGTTGTAAAACATAAAAATTCAGGGAAGAATATTTAAAACTACATCCTGAAGTGGGGTGAAAAGGAGGCAAAGAAAAGTAGGTTGGGCTTGTAAAGAGTAAGTAAAGTAAAGTGAAGTGGCAGGGTGGAGGTGAGAGGAGGTGGGTGTGCGATGATGACTGAGAAGCAATCATGTGGATGGTTTGACATTTACTGAGGGTCATAGAAAGTGGTTTGTAGTGGCTTGGGTCAGGTGAGGAGGATATCAACTAGACTGGATAGTTTGTCGAAAAAGATGAGCTGGAGGAAACAGTGTGAGGAAAAGCGGAGGGTGCTTGAGATCAATAAATTGGATTTGTCGAGTGGGGATGTCGAAGAGTGCAGAATGGGGAGGGGGTGGCACCAAGGACAGATGGTGTTTAAACACCCTCAATGCTGATAGAGCTGGAGAGTGCATCAAAATAAATCAACAGGGAGCAATGGTGTCCAGCTTCTGCCATGGTACATACCCATGCCAACTGGAGTATGGCAGCACCCCATGGCACCAGTCTGGACAGGCTACACCATCTCACCAGCATTAGCAATCTGACTATTCATCTATGAATGCTAGAGCAAACACAAACACACACACACACACACACACACACACACATTTATTTAAGTAGTGCTTCTGCTGGGAAAGGACACCATCATGTTGCTCCACTATAAACCACTAAACAGAAAGTCCACAAAGTCTATTTTTCTCTTAAAGAAACGGAACAATCGTAAAAAGAAAAAACCTGTTGTTCAGTCAAACAGTTTGCTGAATACACAGAAACCAAAGAGGAGGCAAAAGCAAAAACTAGGACAGTCACGCTCCCCTGTTGATCTCTCATTCAGTCACACCTTCAAGTCATTCCCACAACATCAGCCACACAGCACGCCTCTCTGCAGCTCAACGCTGCCGTGACAATGATGATTACCAACCTCTTTAACAGGGAGACTTGTATCAACAGCGTGCCAGTTTGTGAAGCACATTGAAACATAACTGTCCTCCAAACAATATAATAACAGTCAACTTTGCCAAAATGTACTATATTTGGCCAACTTTCTTTAAGAAAGAGTTTTGGCAATAACTCACTCTGTCTGAGGATTAAAAAACACGATTGGTCACAAGATCAAACAAGTTATAAACAAACCTCCAGATTGGCCAAATTTATATGGATGAGGAAACAATGGCCACCAATAAAATGGGTACCCAAACTGTCTGCCAACACAGCTGTCTTGTTCAAATTTGCTGTACTTGCTGTAAATTTGCACTCACAGTTTTCCTGTGCATTGAGGTATTTTTCAGTCAGTCATCTTAACATTGCCAGCTGCTGGCAGTAGCTTCATATTCGGCTCAAGTTCAAAGACAAACAAATTTATTGTATAATAAACATGTGGACTAACAAAGCACATTGCCTAAAGGTCAGTCTGAAGAAAGTGGAAAAAACTCCACTTTATCAATAAACGACTGGTGAGAACCAACATGTAAAAAAATACTTTTTTTGAGTGGTTTTAGGTTGAGTAATGCAGTTTCCATCAGCCATGCAGGTCCACAAAATGAAATGGACATATTGCACATGAACTGTTTATGCGGGCTGTTTGGTATAAACCCAATATCAAGGTGGTAGATGTGAGACATTTCATCAAATTCTATCTGACTTCAGGCAACCATGCATGGCCCACCCCTCTAAACAACCCACTGGGAGGGTTTACCCTCTGATCAAGGTCTCTCACCTGGGAAGCCTTCGAGCACATCAGGCAGACTGAATTGAATATAGATATGGTTAAATGAATTATGAATTATGAATGGGCATCAATCCAAAATGTGAAAATGCAATAGCTTTTCAAATTAAAAATGGATTTTCTAACCATCAGAGAAAGTGATAGCCCTTGGAAACTTAACACAGATGGTAAGGTCCTACAGTTTTCCCATCAGCCTCTCTGTAAGTTGGCCCATGACTTACAGAGAGACTGATGGGAAAACTGAAATACTTGCAGTATTGCAGGTCACGGAAACTCATGTAATATATAACGGTGCCAACTCTGGTGCTCCATTTACTTTTACAAATATATTTTAAGAGATCCTTCAAAACTGCAACATGTCCTCCAACCCATTTGACCACATAGGTTGTTTCTTCCAAACCTCTAATATGACCAACAGGAGCATTTCCTAGATTAACACCCCAACCAGTGACCAAAACAACATATAGGTGTACTGGACCTTTGTCATCATAGTTACAATATTAGACATGTGGTTAACATTTGGTTAGGTTTAGGAAGAACATGGTTTGGGTTATAACAAGTTATGTTAGTAAGTTAAGTTTAGTATGTGACTTATGTTTAGTACGTGACTCGCATTAAAATAAGTCAAGGTTGACTTTTGGTTTCACATGGGACACAAACAGCAGTTTCCTGGGTAAAGGTCCTGTGTTATTTGACCCATCCATTTACCCCAAGCTCCTCTCCATGCGGACATACTACTTCACCAGACTTCCACCTTTGCTTCTATTATAATTACTACGTTGACTAGAAGTCACTGTACACACAAACATAACTATGGGTTGTAATAAGATGCAGCACAGACGACATGTTTGCACTGGAAAAAAGACCACTCCAAAAATAAGTAAAAAAAATTTAAAACAAGCTATTTTTGCTTGAAACAAGCAAAAAAATCTGCCAATGGAACAAGTGAAAATTCTCTTGATAAGATT
>JAVQJD010052081.1:0-20409 GCA_036023655.1 Nannoperca australis | reverse complement strand
CCATCGCTGCTCGGATCAGATTCAAGACCCTGGTACTGGCCTTCCAAGCGGTGAACAGGACTGCACCAACCTACATCCAGACCATCCTCCAGCCTTACACCCCCGCCCGCCAACTACGGTTTGCTTCTGAGAACCGCCTGGCGGTTCGCTCTCTGAAATACACCCGCTCATACTCAAGACTTTTCTCCTGTCTGGCCCCCCAGTGGTGGAATCAGCTCCCCACATCCGTCAGACAATCAACCTGTTTGACCACTTTCAAAAATACTATGTAAAGCTTTTATTTGGAAGTCGCTTTGGATAAAAGCGTCTGCTAAATGCCTAAATGTAATGTAATGTAATGTATCCGTGTATCCATTTTTAAAAAGCATTGCACACAAAGAACACAAAATGTTTGTGTGTTTCATGTTGCTATTATGTGTTGGGGCTCTCACTCAGTTCATGTGAGAGCCGGCGTGTGCCTGCATTGTAAATTTGTGTCTGGATAATGGAGAACCCAGTGATTGATGGAAAGGTTAATCATTTTAGACGGATGGTATGTGCTGCTAAATCAGCATTAGGTGAAGTCAGACTCTCACTCTCTCTCTCTCTCTCTCTCTCTTTCTCTCTCTGTGTGTATACATCTATGCGTGCATGCCTGCTTAAGCTGTAATGAATGGGTGTCCGCCACCAGATTGGTTGTGAGTGGAGAGAGACCAGAGCAGTCAGACATCATGGGAACCAGCACCCTCATTATTTTCTGTGTATGGAGATGACAAAAAACAGTGTATCCACTTCCAAGCATGTATTGTGAGTGTGTGTGGGAAAGCTGCTCTGTGACATGAGACACAAAGCAGCTTCCAACCAGGCAGGCGCCAAGGTCAACACCTCATCGTGGCGGAGCTTCATCCGACTCCATACAAGCGTGCAGAAACCGCACTAAGGTCACTGTGGCTCAAGTGGTGATTGGAATGACCCTGCACAGACTGGCTGTGTGTGTGTGTGTGTGTGTGTGTGTGTGTGTGTGTGTGTGTGTGTGTGTGTGTGTAACAAAGATGAGACTTAGTAAACCTTTTGTCTAAACCTCATAAAATCAGTTGACCTAAGGACAGTGCTACGACAAACTGCCAACATCAGCACACACACAGTTGCACATACACGGTTGTAATGCATAGCTTGATGATTTTTAAGACATGCATTACAGCCACAGCGCTTCCATATATTACACACATAAAACATGATGTGTAAACAAAATGCTAGCAAAAGTAGCAAGATCTTGCAAAACCTCTTAGGCTGCATTCATAAAAACAAGGGCTGCATTGGTGTAGGCATGATGATGACCAAACAGCCATTTTAATATTATATAGCAGTATTTTACAACTAACTAAATAACTAACTTATTGCAAAACCAAACCTTTTTTTCTATCTGCACTAGAGACTCAAGTCTGCCTACTAACAGATGGATTAAAAGCTCTGGTGTCCACATACTTTTGGCCATATAGAGTACTCAAATTACTCAGTGGCAGTTAACTGGTGATGTTAGACAAACAATAAAACCATAGAATTTAAATTGGAAATGGTCTTCTTGAGCTATTCAGTGACGTTGCTCGTGAAAAGGGACTTCAAATAAGCAATAACCAAAATAATACAAAAAGACAGTTCTACATTCAAAACAGCTACGAAATCATTTCTCACTCTTTGTATAAATACTCTGTGAAGAATTGCTTACTCAACCAGCACAACACAGTTTGATTGACATCTCTGAGCGAGCTGGAGGTGCTGCATCAAAGCTTCATTTTCACGGTTACAGTTCCACTTAGACACAACAAGCTGCTAATAATCTGTTTGACCACCATCATATTTCACCAACGCTCCCTTTTTTGTTATGCCAACCTCCTCATATTCTCTGTATTATGTTTCACAAACTGAATGCTTGGCGAACGTGAATGTATTAAGAGAACAGATGCATCGAAAAGCCACGTCCCCTGAAGATGAAGTACATCCATAAAATCTGTTGCGGTTGCAGAGTGTCAAAACCACAAAAACAGCCTGAGATTAATTCAAACAAATGTCAAATCTGATCAAACTACAACCAAAAATAAAGGAATAAGACAATCTATAATCTGTAATCTTGTCCATCAAGTGACATTTCTTCTTGATGATTTATGATGTTTTGTATCAATGTTTTTTTGCCCATATTTCAAACAAAAACATATTTATTTCCCTCACAGATAAACCAGCTGTGTTGGACATATTAGTCCCTGATAAAAGTCAGACTTCAGTTTGTTTCTGGATGCATTTTGTTGATATTTCAGCCCTGACAAGCTTGAAAATTTTGACGTTAACACTTCTAGAACAGCAGGAAAATCCACCACATTGGATGATTTGATGCTCTCATCTTTGAGATGTCAGATTTTCCTGAAAACATGTGATACGCTGTAATACAGATTCTTACAAACACTCTATAAATCTGTCCTTTTCAGCTCTCCCAGATCACATCTCACTACTGCTACACACACAAAGACACGCGCATACACTTTTCTGATGTACCATGTTCCTATAGCAGCAAGTGACCTTAACATTTGTATGTTTAAACATGTACTTGTTAACAGTGGAGGTGCTTTACTTGAGTATTTTCATGCTTGGCTACTTTATAACTCTACGTCACTTCATTTCAAATGGAGATATTGTGCCTTTCGACCCACAATTTGGGGTCAGTTTATGGAATATGGTGCATTGGTATAGATTAAACTACCCAACATTATATTATGTTGTTAGCTTCACCAGGACCCACTACAACATTTAAGTGATGCTTATACAGTTTTAGCAATAAAACACTGACAAGCCATTCTGCTCTATAATGAGTACTTCTACCTTTACAACTTTAAAGCATCAATAACCAATATTTTACACTAACAATGTATCAAATGGCAATGTGACAATGTGAAAGGGGTGGCTCAGGGAGACTCTCTTTGGTCTCACCTTTGAAAATATAAACACAAACATGTCCACAAGATAAAACTGCAGCTCCCCTCATCTTTACGAAGCTTTATAATGAGTTTCAGCACATCTTTTTGTTGTCTGATTCGCCATTTGACTGTTTTGGATCACTTTCTGTGCTCTCATAGTGTCATTTTCAGCTGTACAGGACTGCAGACAAATGAAGCGTGAAACATTAAGCAGCTAAAGAGCCAGATATTTCCGTCAGTAGTTGGTAGAGACCAAAAAAAGCGCAACAAGAGAGTGAATATTCACATGCGCCAGGTGGTCAAAACATGACTGCTAATGTTTCTCCATAACTACTGTATAAATATGCAAATGTTTTCTAATAAGTTTTGCTAATACTTTTGTACATTTATCTAAGTTAGATGTAGGACCTTAACCTTCATGGAGTATTTTTACATTTTGGTATACTTACCTTTACTTGACACTGCAATTGCCAATTTCTTGGGAACTTAAAGGCTGCAGAAACAATTTTTTAACATAACATTATGACATAATATCACTTCATTAAGTTGACAAGGAAAACTCGTTAGCATTCAGTTGCCTCTTAACACATACAGCAAAAAACATTAGCTTTCATTTGGAGTCACATTAGTTTCCAATTGGTGAATGTAAGTTTAATATTAATATTATTAACAAACTAATATTAGCTCTGTTTTTGGTCACTACCAAAATATGTGGCTCATTAGCCTAAATTAGCTGCTGTTGTCTAATGTTTGGTGCTGAGCAGGTAACATACAGTTGCCTGCAGTGAGAGGTATACAAAACAATTTGTCTGACTACAAGCAGAGCTTTCCCAGATGAATATTCATGTGCTCATACATTACACATTAAACTCGTGGGTGCTTTTACAGGACTGTTTAATGCTGAAAATTTGCTCTTTCTTTCACTGCACCTCACCTGTCTTCCCCACCACAAAAACATCTTTACAGCTTATTTTTGGTTTGTAGGTGTTTTCCTCTGCCTCAGACAGGCATTGTTTTGGATTTGGGACGAGCTTCGAGTCTGGTTCTAAAGCGACGAAGAGAGATTATTCTATTAGTCATTTTTCCTCACCAAAATAATGTACCGGATATGATTTAATATGGTTTTAGGTGCTGGGTGAAAAAGATCTGACTAGGCTGCAGATTTACAGCGAGGTTTTGACCATTTTGCATAATCCCATGAGACATCTGTCTGTAAGCGTGAGTCACACCTTGCAAATTTCATATTTGACGAATTCAAATTAGATGCTTTAGGACAAGACACACAAACAGACTTTAGCAAACACATACAGGCAAAGATGCTAATTTACAGCAGATAATCGGCTATTTGGGGCTAATCTTTGTAGCCCCAAAGCATGTATGTACTTGGATATCTGATTTTATTTCAAAATAAACCATAACTTTTAAAGAGTTTGTGTTTGTGTTTGTGTGTATGTGTTTGTGTAAGTGAGTGTGTATGAAAGGTCAATGTCTTTTTAGCCAAAAACTTTCTGGCTGCAGCTCTCTTTATCTGTTTATCACTCACTTTATATTATTTGTCAGTAGATAAGAAGCCCTTTTGTCTGAAGTTTTCAGAGCGTCCGATACACACAAACACAAACATACACACACATACACATGCACCTACATCTGTTATGCGCTGTCCCTCTCTCTTGTTCCTGGTAGTTCCTCTGCATACGAAATGCACCTCCTCATACTTTGTGATTCGTTTTGTTTGTTTTCGGTTTTGTCTTCCTTGCGTGTCGTGTTGCTAGACGATCGTCTGTCAAGTCTCTGAGGCGTCTGTGCATGTGCGGCGTGGATGTGTGGGCCTGTGTTAAAGCAAGGGGAAGTTATGTGGCTGATTTTGATCTTCTTTCAACTGTCAGCGGGGCTCTGCGTTCGATGTCTCTCTGTCTGTCTTTTGCTCCGTCTGTCTCTCTTTCTACACCTATCAAAGCCACGCTGCAGAGACAAATGAACCACACGGATGCTGACAGGATCTTCTCGGAACATCTTTTCCTCAGATGCATATGCTATTGCTTTCGCTAAGCTTAGCATTTTAAAATAAACATACCATTACCACCCTAATTTTGATAGGTTGGTATAATGAGTGTAAACTAAATAATTTGAGAGGATTGGCAGCCTCTACACATGCTTTTTTTTGTTCCTCTGGATTAGATTTTATGAGGTATCTACAGTGCTCTCAGAATAGAAGGGGCAGTTCTTGCACTTTGCAAAACATCTAGTATTTTTTATCTGTTAAACATTTACAAAAGGGCAAACGTCATGCACTCATGCAGAGGAGCAGGAGTAATGTTTTGATAAAAAGCCTGTTCATGAAACAATTAAATAATGACCCGTTTCGACCTTGGCAGGACTTCATCAGGGTTCAAATCAGACAACACCTGACCTTTTTATGCATTCATTCAAAACTCCACATTACCTCTGCTCCTCTACACGTGAGTGTGTGACATTTGCTCTTTTGAACATGTTGGGAGATTTTAACCCTTTTTCATCAAGAGCAGCAGTTTGTTTGTTAAGTGCATCTTAAGATTCAACTCACTGAGCACACCATCATCTTTTTGGACTAATTCTTAACTCTTACTGAGCCGTAATAATAAGCATGATTATCTTGAAAGAAGACAGAGTCAAATATTGACAAAGTCAAATATTATAACACTTGATTGCACACAATTTTTACAACAGTTCATTTGTATTGGAAACAGGTTGCAAGTAACTCACCGCACTGGCAGATTATTTTACTGGTTGTCAAATAAGAAAGGTTTTATGACAAGTAATATCTTAAAAACTTGGAGATTTGTGCAGATAAAAAGATGTATTGCTGTTGCATGATGTGGAGGAAATAAAAAGGTTGTAGGAAAATAAATCTTAATTTCCTGCAGAAATCAAAAGAGTCAACAAATGTATGTAAATGTATGCCAGAGAGAGGCAGGAAGACAGACATCAACATCTCTACAACAATAGTGATGGGAAACGTTGTCTTAATTTGAACAGAAACACCACAAATGAGCAACATAGGAGGAATCGACTGTCTTTACTCTGGTTTCCTTTGTAATTATACCATGGTTAGACAATTAATTTGACAAAAATATATCGATGTTTACAAATGGCACATGTAGCACCTGTTCAGTCAGGTACATGGATAATTAGAGTGTGGTGCTGATGATGGCTGAGTGCTGAAATGTGTCTGCCACTGTGCTTTATCAATAAGCCAAAATGGATCTGCTATGCGTGCTGCTCCGACTCGTCTAATGTGGATGTTTATCGGAGCCCATACCCAACCTGAGAGACGTCGGACGACTTTAATGATATCATATCAGGCTGTCCGCACTTCTTCTTCCTACTTTATCAAATCAATGTGACTATATGCTATCAGTCAGATTAAGGACAAGACTATGAGAGAGTCAGATGCATGAAACAGAGGATTTGAGACATGAAAAGTTAAGACATGTATATGCAGTATTTTTCTCAGGTTCCCAAAGCCTTGCCTTTGTAATACTTGTTTTTTTTATAGAAGACTGATTGAACCGGGCTGATTTCTATCTGATTTGTAGTATTTTTGTGATAAGTACAGTTGCTAAAAGGTTTCAAGTAGAGACTGAAGAGTAAAACATGGATAAAACACCCATGAGAAGCTGATTAAACACACTCTAAGAAAGAAAACTAAAATAAATGTAAAATGATGGCTGAACTCCAGTTTTTATAATTAGATTTTTACTCAGATCTTTTTATATAGATTATTTTTTTGTTATAAGATTTTCACCTCTTTTAATAAACACAGTTTTTACTATTTTTAGAAGACAATGAACTCAACCTATGCAGAGTTCACAGCCTCTGCCATAAACTAACGTTGACACGCATCTGTTAAACCTGAGCATAAACTTAAATCATCATCATACGCCGGAAAATAAGACTCGCTCTTCCCTCAGTCTTGCATAGTCAGCATGCACTAAAAGCCCCGCAGCAGCCATTGTATATTTACGCACCATTACATACTGCGAGTCATAACAGCCTTGTGATTGATCACTGAAGAGCGGGTGTAATTTATGATCCGATGTGTGTTTTACTGCAGGTCTGGACTGACTGTGAAAAGCTTTTTACTCCTGCTGGAATAAAAACCATGCTTGTAGAAATTACACCGTGTGAAACTTCATTGAGACCTCAGGACTCAACCTTGTGAACAGATTACAGGGGACACTGTGGACTGTTTGACCACTGATAGCACTGCAAGGCAATACTTAGCAAGTCTAAGTTTTGGGGGTTTGTGTCGCTTTTGTATTGTGTAGGTGTTTCTATTATTTTGTTCAACCCATTAAAATCAACCAGGTTAGGCTGAATAACAGAAACACCTCATTGTATAACGCAATAGAAATCAACAGCACCTCAATTTTCAGTGTCTAAAATGACGATACAGGTAAATCAGCACCTCTGTACCAATTGTTGAGTCTTAAGCTTGCTGTTGAATTGTTTTGGTGCGTTTGTATCATGTATTCATCCACAAAACACACAGAGCAGCACTTGTCTCTCCTTGGCAGATATACAGTATCTGCCCTCTTGTAATCGGAAATTCCACTTTCCCCAAAATCACTTGTCTCTCCACTGTTCACACCCAACAACCCCTCTTCCTCTCTCCTGCCCCCTTTTCCTCGCTCTACCTCTTTTCTTCTCTTTCTCACACACAAGCCTGTGCCAAGTTGTTAAAGCTGAGCTCTCCATCTCCTTTCTCTCTCTCTCTCTCTCTCCCTCTCTCTATCTCTCTCTCTCTCTCACACACACACACACACAGCCTGGCAAAAATAGCATTAATCTCTGCATACATCTCTGATACTGGATTAAAAGATGAGGATCCTTTGGCAGGAATTTCTCTCTCTCTCTCTCTCTCTCTCTCTCTTTTACACACACACACACACACACACACACACACACTATCTCTCTTTTTCTATCTCAACACACAAATTGAATCTGTGGTCTTGACAGGACAGGGAGGACAAATAAAAATCACCTCATTACGCACCCCCTCACACATACACGTCCTCTCACGTAGCCTCTCACACACACACACGCACGTACGCAGACAGACATTCACAAACAGGTCATTCACATGCATTAGGGATGGAAATAGAAAAGCCTTGAATCCTGGTCAGACATCATTTGGTGTGTAAATGCTGACAGACGAGGCCAGGAGGCCACATGAGATAAAATCAGAGATGCTGTTTGGCAGAGAGAAGACGGGAATAACGGAGGCACAGTATGTGCACAGTGTTGTGGAGGTTGGAATAATGATCATTATGATTAAACTGATGAATGATGAAGGTCACAGTGACAATATAAGCGATAAAACTGATAATGATGATGTTCTCTTAATCTTTATCTTGTCACCCCCTCAGCGATGAAGACTGGATTTTCCAGCTGCACACAAACGTTGTCAGTGACAGTATTATCACATTTTAAAGTAAATCTATGTCAATGTAGATGAACAGCGGCCACTGTGGCAATTACAGGATAATGGCAAATGCTAAAATGTACTATAACAGTAGTACAAGTAGAGAAATGTCATAATGTCTGTGAAGTAGATCACTAATGTCAGTTGCACATCGATATCTATCGGAGGCTTGCTAACATTAGTACACATTAGCCACTATAAGCTACTAGTCACCAAGTAAGGCTGTGGCAGCAAAGTGTATTGAATTGAGAAAAAGTTACTTTTGTTGCCTATGAATTGTTATTATTATTTTTTTTCTCTCTTAAATGTTACATCGTCACATTTTCAGTTGATATTGGGAACGTATTAGCAAACAATTGCCTATAGTCACACATCCAGCAGATACTGAACAACATTAAGATTAATTTGAAGTTATGTTATAGCCACCTGACAATTGTAAATTCAATATTCACCTTAAGTTCTTCTGCTCTAGCTGTTTTAGCTCTGTTTATGGTCTCCACCTACCCCTGAGGGAAATATCTGGGACTTTAGCAGCTAAAATGTTCACCATGTTCACCAGCTTGTTGCAAACTTTGTCTGCCTGCTGTTCAGGTGCTGGTCAGGTAGTGTATAGTTGGTTTTCCTGAGCTATTTCACTGAAGACAGCTTCCTGCAGCGACTGGAAACGATGAGAGACTTAACCAAAACCCAAATGTGTTGAACTGTTAAACCAGAAATAAATATTTGTAGAGCTGCAGGGATGTCGGTTCATCACAATGACCCTTTTCACCAACCAATGACCAGTCATGTAACCCATTGTTTATATAAAAATATTGGTCATAGCCCCTTTAAAGATAACACGTTACTCTGAGTTAGCGAAAACCATTTAGATTTAGAGGCCTCTTTGTCCAAGATGTTGTCAGGTTTTTTCCCCCTGCATTACATGTGCAGCTAACCGATAGTAAAGATAAAAAAATGAGAACTGAAACAATATCCACTGTAGTGACAGTAGCCTAAAGGTTACTGGAGTGTAGTGACCACCAGTTCAAACCAACAAACAAAAAGAGAGCCTTAAACTTTCTTAATAATTCAAAATGTTCATATTTTATATATTCTGTTAACTTTTCAATTATATTTCTTTTAAATATTATTTTCCAGCATGAAGGCTCTAAAACATGAAGGCTGTTTCAAAGCTCTCTACTCTGCCTGAAAAAACATTTTGGTGGACAGATTCTTGAAGTTTTACCCACTTAATTTAAGAGTCTTAACATACCGTAATCAGTATAAAATATCCACCAAGTGTGGATAATGTGACTACCCCCAGTTTCCAAAAAAAACACAATTCCCAGATAAAAATACAGAGGATGTAGCCTCAGGATCTAAGGGGCACTCAGGGTCTAAGGATAGAGGGTGTCGTATGCTGTACAGATTTTAAAGCCCCCTGAGGCAAATTTGTGATTTGCAATATTTGGTTATATAAATAAAATGTACTTTTCTTGACTTCAGTGTCCTTATAGCTGCAGCCCCGTCCCTTAACTGGTAGGATACATTTGCTGGGCAAAGCCCTTAACCTGCCTTAACTGCTCAGCAACAGATCAGTCTGTGGTTGTACCCAGCTGTGTCCATGTATGAACGTGTTACTGGCAACTTAACAATATTAATGTGAGAGAATTTGTTTGGTAATTTGAAGGAACCTCAACACTGAAACATAACTGCCAACACTGGATCATGTGATGAACTACATTTCATACACTATCATGATGCTTATTTGAGACAGCATTGCGGGAAAACAGACTTATATTCGAAATGCTACAAAACGTACATTCTGTCTTCGCACCGCAATGTTCGGTAAGTTAAATATGATATACTGTAGCATTATGACAGCTTTTAGCTGCATGTACATTAAGCATCTCTGTTTTTCTGTCACAAATCCTGCTGTCCTTGGGTGGCTGTAACCCTTAAACCTTTGACAGCTCACAATTTCTCATAAAGGGAAAAGAAAATAGGATTTTTTTGTCCCTTCTCCCACACACAGTCACACAATACGAAACACACTTTCATATTTGTGTCATGAACGTTTTCCCAAAGGAAATAAAAGGTAAATCACATGATGAATATGCTGTTCACTCTAGTGCGTGTGTGTGTGTGTGTGTGCACGCACGTGTGTGCATTTGCACAGCTGCATGCAAGCATTTTAAACATATTGTAGGTGTAGAGTTTATTCTTAATATTTGCTGCATGCATTTCTGTCTGGACCGTTAAAACAATGTTTGGTATTCTGTTGACGTCTTCTCTTCCAGCAGTGAAGATTGGCGTTCAGAAGCAGAGACAGAGAGCGGAATGGAAAACAGACAGAGGCAAAGAGGAAGGAGGAAAACTTTTTACCTTTGCAGATGGAGGACCTCTCCGAACCAGCTGAGCTTTCAGTCTCAGCTCGCTCTTTACATCACTACAAAAAGAGAGAAAAAAGGAGAGATGGGAACGGGAAAGGGCGGGTGGAGACAGAGGGTGGTTAGAATGACAAAGGTGAAACATTTCTAAAAATCGTTTGGCAGCAGCACAGACTGACAGTCTACCATATTAAAAACCCTAAACAGGGACAGCTAAGCAGCAGAGGAAAAGAAAAACCCAGGAGTGGAAATTAGGTTTGGACTCAGCTTTTTCCCCTGGTTACTGTGGTAAAGTGAAACTCGTTAAATAATAATAAAAAATTGGATTTATATAACACAATTAATAGGACACCTCAAAGCTTTATGTGTGTCAGAGGGGGAGGAGAGATAGACTAAGAAATGGGACACAAGAAGGGAAAAAAGCAAGGGATTGTTGAAATAAGGGCTGTATGAAGTGAAAACAGAGGGGGATTCCCATTAGAGAGACAGATGAAGGGACGGCTGAGGATGACAGCAACATCTGACAGTTGGCAAGTCAATGATGGACAGAGAGAGGGAGACGGAGAGAAAGAGCTACTATTTCCAAGGCTAATTCGTGGCTCTGCCTCATAGGAAAAACACAATGTCATGCGGAGAGAGTTTACAACCTTCTCTGTCCTCCCTGTGACAGGCCTGTTCCTCTTCAAGTGTCAAGTAGACCGTTGAGTATGTCTTTAGTCTATAAAGGGTTATAAAAAAGACTTAAATAATTTAGATGGTGGACAAAACAAAAGAGTGAGCCCAGCTAAGAAAACGACGCATTACTGTAAAGTGGTCCTGTTATTGTGCGAGCCCAAGAATATGACTCCTATTACAAATGCTTAACAACACCACCACAAATCACAGACTCAGAAAATGACCACACACTTGAACATTTAACAACGTGGACACAGTCTCATAATGAGCTTTACGAAGACATTTGACTGTTTTCGAAGTCGTGCCCCTGCTAGTTACTGTTGCTACACTTGCTTTCTGTTCTGCATGCTGTTTACAATATAATGGTGACAGATTCACCACTCAAAATCAACACTTTTTAAATCAATGGGTTTTGAATTCCAAGTAAACAAAAGCAGGCTTCTTATTTCAAGTGGATTTTGTTTTTCTCAGCTGGAGATAGCTACTGTAAGCTGATGCTAATGCTAAAACTCTGTGAGTTAGTTGAAAACATAACAAAAATAAGTCAGACCATCTTATTTCACATTTTAACAATTTATTAATGCTAATTTAAGGCAACTCTAGTTCAAGTTCTAGACAAGTCTGTTCTCCTGTGATTTCAATTATAATTGCAAAACTGCATCCCAGACCTTCTGAAATCACAGAAGAACGGTAAAAAAACGGTGGTCTGACTTATTTTTTTTACGTGTTGTCGTTAGATATTGTTGCAGGAGTGGGGTGAATGGAAAAACATTTAAAAATGTGAAATATCTGGTTATAAATTTAAAATACATTGGGTTAATAAAGAAAATACATAAAGTTTAATCATTTTAAGTAAATTTTGTTTTTTAATACTATTTCTATTAAATCTAATTCTTAACTTTTACTGACCAATATTTATCACATTAGGTTTATTAGTTTGTTTATGTTGAAACTGTGTAATCCCAATGGATGGAAAGTTTATATGCATTTGAAAGGCATAAATCCTAAATATGTTTGTGAGTGTACATAATATCATGCTAAAAGGCAAAACGTCTATTAAACCTAGTCCTCATGATAATAAGTGTTATTTGATTCCCTTGCAGCACATTTTCAAATGCCAAGTGTCTTCGCAGAATTACATATTAGATTTACAAATCATGAAATAATAATGTGAGCTAAATAATCTGTTTATCTACATTTTGCAGGATAATTGAATGCAAATTGACTGAATGTTTGTATTATGCATACATTATTCTGACTAGTCTTCTGCCAGGTTGCATTTCATTTCTTCATAACCTCTTTATAATACAGGTATTTAAAAAAAAAAAAAAGGTTGTCATCTGAGCAGCATTGGACACTTACTGATGTAATTTCATTGCATACATGTTGAATAGTTGTCTTTTCTAGCATGCTCATTATCATTTTCCCAACCACTTTCTCTCCTTTCCTGAGTACTTTATGGATCTCACATCCGTATTGGCCCATAACTTGAGCATGAAGGTTAATTCTTGACCCTTCAAGTCTGCCAGCGTAAGTCACAACTCAGATCTCAAGTCCATGACATGAGGGCATGTCCAAGTCAAGTCAAGTCTTTATAAACAACATACAAGTCAAGATGCAATACTTTTAGGACTCTGAAAGGAAAGTTTAAGTGCTAAATGGTCAGGATTCAAAGATGTGGTACAGCAAACATGTTTTTATTTAGCTGAGGCTTTGTCCTTTCAATACATGGGCCCTAATACATTTAAAATGCATATTCAAGTTGTGTGGCAATGTTCCAGGACAATACCAGGTCAACTTACTTGAGACATGTTTTTGCTTTCAAGTCTCAGCTGACTATTCGAGTCTTAAGTTACGCTAAATCTCTTAAATCTTATTGCTACGTGCACAATTGAAAGAAAAGAAAAGAAGAATTATGTAAATAAACAGCTCTGCTATACAACTGAACATACAGCATACACATGCTTTTTTATTAGTAAGGGAGCTGTTTGAGCCTAAGGATGTAGAGATGGACAGAACCAACCAGGAGACAGAGAGAGAGACTGAATGAGGAAGAGAGGGCTGCTGGGAAACAAGAGGAGGCCTGTGTGAAAAGGGAAAATGGCAAACTAAAACAAATGAATAGCTGTTGAGTGTTACTGACAGCTGAATGATACTGCTAACACATGTAGCAGTACTGATGTGTACTTGTGTGTCCATGCAGTGCTATTGGACAGAATAAACAGTCAGACGTTCAGTCAACATCCCTGAGCTTCCGCGCGCCGAGCTGTACTGCAGAGATCAGGTTTTTATCAGAACCTCTTCAAATACACAACTGTACACATACTGTAAACATGAACCGCAAAGACAGTTTTTTCTCGGATGTTGTTTTTGGCTTCAGTCCACCTGGCCATAATCTACTTCATTTGACATTAAAACTCTCTGAAAACAGCACATGTGAAAATCATTCAGGTTAAGCAGCGTGAAGTGGAAGAAGAAACAGAAAAACCAGAGAGAAACAGGGGGAAACACGAGTAGAGAGAGGGATACGGAGCTACAGAACTAAAAACAGAGGCTTTGATGCATTACTGCTGGCAAATTAGCTTAACATAAGAAGCAGAGTAGGGGTTTCTGGCACAACATTACCTACTTCCAAGGTGCATGGAGAACAGAGACCTCTTCAAATTAGCTTAGCATAGAAACTACTACTGAACTGTCACAGACACACAGCACTCTTTAGCTATTCTTTGTGCATAGGCAGTGCGTTTGCGCCTCTGTCTTCCCCTTGACTGCAAATGGAGAGGACAGAAGAGAGAGGAGCTGGGTGTTTATTGTTATCCTCACAGACTAGAGTCTGTAAAGGCTAAAAACACAGTGACCAACGAGCCCAGGAGCAGTGTGAGTGAGTCAGACTCAGCTGGTCTCTATCAGTTGGAGGTCTGCAGTGTGGAATATCTGATTTGTTGTGAGAAAAAAAGACAAAATCAAGCTGGCCGCAGGCATGCTCAGGGCACACCGATCAGCCTCGGTCAGTCTCTTCTGAATGTCAGGGCTCTTGACCGCTGAGCAACATATGTGTTGTATGTGTAATTTACCATGTGATATATGTTAAATGCATGTGTGGTTTTAATGTTGATGGAAGTCTAAGTAAAGAGGTGGATACAATTGGATTAAATTACTGTTTATGTGAAAGGGGTCGCTCGTAGTGGTAAACCCACAGATCATTAGCACCTGACTCTTATTATCAGTTTCCCTCAGCTCAACAACGCTTTTTAGTGTCTTCCAGCTCGTTTTGATTTTACAGCCCTCGACTTTACTGTTTCAGTTCAGTGGTTTTGGTTAACGCTCTCATCACCCTTGTTGGAGCTGGAGAAGGCAGTTTTTTACAGCTGGTAAACATAGTCGAACATTTAGCTGCTGAAGAGTCAAATATTTCCCTCAGGAGTCGATGGTGACCAAATCAGAGGTAAAAGCAATCTGAATATTGGACTTTATATATGCATGTAGACAGAAACAAGACTTCTAAATTCTAATGTTAGTCTAATGTGTCTGCTGGGATGTGTGAATAAACTACAGTTTGCTAACATGTTCACATTAAAGGGAAACTGGTATTTTTAAACCTCGCCTCAGCCAGCATTCACAAGCGGGCTGCAATGATAATGTAATCCTTTGGGGCAATCAAGCCCATGAAAAGTAAATTTACTAAAACGTCTCGTTTTTGCCACTGACAGGCATGCATTTTGAAGTGTCTGATAACTTTATGGAAAAGATCCCTACAGAGACAGGCCATTTTTTTTAAGAATAAGATCCTTTTGTCTTCCTGCAACAACTCAACCTCTCGTGAGATTTCAGAGCGAGACTTTTTTTGAGCGAGACTTTCTGTTTTTGGTTAAAGAAAAAGGATTTTACTCGGCCTGTCAATCCAGGGATGCTTTCCATGATGTTGTCAGGCACTTAGAATTGTGTTTACAGCTTGTTTCATCGCCATCAAGTGATACTACGTGTACAGCTACATCACCTTTTTCCTGACAAATCAGACTACGACTTGATCCTGCTTTGCTGTCAAGCAGGGCCGTGAGTGTTTGGTCTCTGGAGTGTGTGACGGTCTACTGGACTGTTAATGAATGCACAGACTCGAACCTGCTTTGTGGGACATTGAAGGCCTCTCCCACGGCTTTACAGATTACTTCTGTGTGGACACTTAAGATTCCACCAAAAAAAAACAGTATTCCAAAGGACAAACTCTGGATGACAAAGCTATCAAATCCTTTCTAAATAGGAAGAAGAGAGCTCTCAGGGCTCTGGGACAGGGAGTCCATCCAGAGGGAGCTAAAGACGAGAATGGAGGATGGGTAGAACACCTACCAATAAAGGATACAGAACAATCTGCAGCAAAAACAGTCTGAAGGAGGCGTGGAGTGCAATGAGAACAATCGAGCAGGCAGCCAGGCCAAACCAAGAGAGGAACAAGTGCACTGCTCACAGGGGAAACAGCTAGCTTGTAAAAGATTCATGCAGACTATAGGAGCTAGCACTTGGACATTATGACCCTTTTCTTCCCACTCCACAGCCACTAGAGTATATAATGATAGCAGCACTGTGATGATACACGAATTCAACCCATTCTGGAGGTAAAGATCATAAATGATGGTAAAAATGATTTTCAAGTTTATTGTTAGGTTTTTATAATTTAAAGAAAGAACACTGTTTTTGGAGACACATAATAATATAATATAATAAATAATTAGTATTTTATTAATCCACTTCAGGAAATTCATTTTTACACACACACACACACACACACACACACACACAGGCATTAATGTGGAGAGATGCCAGAGTGATGGAGCTGTGCCTTGCTCAAGAACTGGCACATCTCCAGCTACCAGTCCACTCTTCGTACCGTCTGGTCCGAGCTGGACTTGAACCAGCTACCCTTCCGGTTTCCAAGCCAAGTCCCCAAAGACTGCTACCGCCCATCAGAAATTCTCTGAGCCTTTGAGTAGGTGGGTTGGTGACTGGCAGCTGAGCATGAAGGGACATGGACACACAATGTAAATTAACTTGCACTGGTAATCGTAGTTTACAAGCTCAGGACAGGCATCTTTTTGTTAGCAGTGGCACAGAAGTAGATGAAGTAGGAGTATTTTGGAGGTGAAAGTGTCTTGGGTGTATCATTAGAACCAAAGATGAGGAACTGCTAAAAAATATGTTTTAGATTTTTATTCATTAAAAGCTTGTGTACATGAAAACTTGATTTGAGAAGTCAACTGTGCCCCACAACAAGCATTTTGGTGGGAAAAGGTCCCATTGCTGACCTGTTGCCGGCCGCTAACGACAAACTGAAGCTTAACATCAAGTTCGGTAGAAAGTTGATAAAACATTCAGCAGGTTGAATCAATTCACTTGTAGAGTCTAGATCAAATCTGGATTAAATTTTTGTTTCCAGTTGCAATGAGAAACACACCCCACCCCAGGGGAGGTTTGTTTGGTAATGCATTTTTGATTGTCAGTCAGTGACAGAGAAGTAATATTGACTGTATAATGGGTATATGCCCCGACAGTAGGCTCAATCATGAAACCAGAAAATATAAAATATGAATTTCTTTCATTTGGATACAGATTTTTTGTTACACAATTTACAAAGATCTGTAGTGGAAAATGCAATTTAATTTCAGTTGGACTTTAATATAAATTACAGTTAGAGTTGCGGCAGTAGAGATCGTAATTGAACTCACTCAGTTATGAGGCAAAGGGCCATTGTTCTTAGTCATTACTCCCAGCATGCTCTGCTGGGTCTTTCCCTCTCTGGCAGGGTGTCAAACCTGCTTCCCTGCGTCGCCCGACGATGTTTTGCCAGGCGTGTAGCTAATCTCTCCTCCAAACAAATGAAAATGGATTCAGAAGCTGCTGCAGATGCTACGAATCGTAGCTCACATTTCTCTCTTCTGTATATCTGCATACACAGTCACAGTGGAAAAAAAAAACATTTTCCATTTCCTGCTAATAGCAACACCCTCAGACACAAACGTGGTCGGGTCAGCAATGGGCTGTTGCATACTGGGCAAAGTTATGAGGCATTACTGCTGCACGTCCACAGAGTGACACACAAATGGCGCCTGAAAAAAACCCACACTGCCTGAAAGCTGAATGCTGATTTGCTAATGAGCTGTCATGGTAACAGATACTGCCATTTAATTGGCTGGTAAAGGAGGCAATTTGAATTCAGTACATAGATGCACATCAGAGAGGCAGATAGTTGGCGGTGATGGTTTCTGTACATTATGTGTGAGTGTGCGCTTCAAAGTGAAACAGACAACGCAGCCGCGTCACTCATTTTAAATTATTAATACTGATGATCCTATTTAACTGCTCTGTGATCAGCTACTCAGTGTGTGTGTTATGTTGCATGCAGTGTTTCTTCCCGTTCTTCCCGTTCTTCCTCTTGTTCATCCCCTGCTTCTCCCATCCGTTTTTTTAAACAACTTCCATCGGTCTCTCCTTTTCTCTTTCTTTATTTCCTTCTCTCCCCTGTTTCCCTTTTCCCTCCAACTCCACCATCTGCTGGCTTAGTATGCAGCATCTGTCCAACCCTTTTCCCATCTTTCACTCTTTCTTATTCTCATTTTCTTCCTGTCTTATGTTGGACATGTCGCTCTTTCTGAGAGTTGTAATTTCATTTATTCGCTCTCTTTCTCTCTCTCTCTCTCTCTCTCAAATTCAAATTTGCTTTATTGACATCAACATAGTACAGCTTGTTGATGGTTGGTAAAGAACTTGGTTCTCGTCGTTTTACAGGCTGTAGTGAAGCAGAAGATGCAGCTCTGCCACCTATTTCTCACAGACCTGACTGTCTGCTTTCTCTGGGTTGCCAGGTTTGTCTCAATGGACAAGTTGTGGTTATTTAGTCTGTATTTAGATTTGGGGGTTTTTTCGCCTCCATTTCTAGTAGCCTACTTTGCCATGGTATTCTACTACTTGGCACTGACTGTTAAAAGCTAAATATAATTGAGTTTTACTTTTAGTTTTTCTAATAAAAGTCCAGATATATTAACTTTTCTCTGGCTTTAATCTCTATTTGTTTCTTTCTTTTCATCTCTTGTGCATCTTACACATGGCCACTCTGGAAAGCCTTAGTCTCAAGCCTCATTTATAATTTCGGTAGCAATTTCTGTGTGTTTCCATGTGTGTTAGTGTATTTGTTTCTTTGTGTTTGTTTTTGTATAAGTGTGTGCGTGCGCATGGCGTCTTGTATGAGCCAGTAAGAAATGAGCATGGATCAGTGACCTTCGTACTCTTAAATTTTTAAAACAGGCCGTGAATAATGGATTAAGTTGGAATAAAACAGCGAAGGATGAAATATGAATTAAAATAATCTGAATTAGACGGAGGCCGAGGGAGAGGGGGATGTGGGTGAGTGTGTGTGTGTGTGAGGAAGGGAGCGAAAAAGGAATCGACAGATCTCAAAGAGAATGCACGAGTAGATGAATGACACAACAGAGGATTGTTGTTTATAACACACACACACACACGAGGCTCGCCAGTTACATTATGTACAGGCCAACATCATTAGTAAAAGGCGTAGTTCACCCCAAACAACATACGAACACTGTGTCTCTTTCTCTGTGCAGAAATAAGACACAGTCTACTGATTACTGTAATTAACAGTGTGGTTATATTTAGAAAGAGACATCACTGTCAAATGTGACTTTGTGCTGCTTGGGAAGTCATCAGATGCCACTGAGTTTCAGTTTGTGTCTTTAAAAGTCAGTAAATCACGTAAAAAAATTTTGGGATACATAGACAGCACTCCAGGTAAGAGGAAAAAAATACGTTTTAGTTTTAACCAAATTAAATTTCTTTGCCTTTATGAACTCCTCCTTATAAATTTCTCCACTCATTGATTCATGCTAAATTTGTCTTTTACGTTGTGCGACTACAACTTTGATTTGACATTTCGGGAAGTGTCCTTCTTCATCACCGCTGTGGAGTTCTCCTGCCACTTCATCCCATAGAAAATCTATCGAGAAGTCCAACTTTGAAGTCCTCCAGATAGCGAATGATCAAAACAAACAAGCTCTTGCTCATCAGCAAACCATTGACTGCTCTGCTGCAGATGCTCATTAAATTCAGAGATTGTAAAAATGAGCTCTGAGAGAGACAACCTTATGGCCGCTCATCGCCTCACGCTGCAGCAGAGAAATGAGAATGGAAGAAGACTCGGAGGGAGGCTGAGAAACAGTCTGCTGGCAAATCTTGTCAGAGCGACAACAGATCATCCTGGGTAAAGCAAAAGCTCTCCTCGGGAATAGTTAACATCATGTTGAAAGCAAACTTTGCTTTGTGTTGTAGAGTTTGCTTCACACAAACAGCCTGCTTATGAAGGGGAGTTTTAAAAGCAGTAGCTGACAACCAAGTCACACTCAGTCAAACAGTCCATGAAGGAATCAATCAACAGATCAATATAGAAGCTCAAATGAATGGAAACAAAAAACAAATAATACAACTTTTATGGTCCAATACCACCGTATCCTGGTCATCAGGTGAAAAATTGAAGTCACTCAGTGTGGGGTGAGATGCTCTGCTCCTCTGTACCTTTGTGATATGACTGATGACATATTTCATAAATCATGTTGTTTTTTATTAAGCAGTGAGAGAGAAAAACACATCATAAAATCTGGTCACTAAGGGAGCACAGACTGCGGAAAGAAGGCAATTTAGGTGACATTGAGAATGAAATGCATTTCACTTCCCATTGTCCTAAATGTGAAATGGCCACATAGACAGATTTTAAGAAATCCCAGCATACACAGATTCATTTTAATAACTGAATTTATTGAATGGATATTAGTGCTAATTCACTGAACCAGTCACGGGTTACATCAGCAAATGCATCAAGGATGTAACCCACTCCAGACTCATCACAACCCGGGCCAACCAGAAGCCATGGCTGACAGGGGAGGTCCACAGGCTGCTA
>JAVQJD010052072.1:0-48821 GCA_036023655.1 Nannoperca australis | reverse complement strand
TGTAAAAGTTTCATCTGCAAAGTAAATAGTTACTATAGCTGTTAATAAATGTAGTGGACTAAAAAGTACAATATTTCACAATATATTCAGTATAAAGCAGCATAAAATGTAAACACTCAAAATTGTACTTAGTTACAGTAAATGTACTTAATTGCTTTCTGCCAATGTAAAATAATAGTTACTAAGAGAACTGTATTTACACTAGGCTAGGTAATTATGCAATGGCAGATGTTATTGACGTGGGTCTGCCATGGTCACTTTAAATGTTGTTGCCGCAAGAAACATTGTGGGACAGCATTATCTTTTTTTCTTTGGTAAACGATGGTCTTGTGTACCTTTTTATTGATTTGGAGTGAATTGTTTTGTGATTATTTGATATTGTGACTTTTGTTTTTATTCTTCATGATTCTAATTGTATATAATTGATTATAATGTGTATAGTATTAGTTATAGTATATAGTCTTGGGTTCTTTTTATGTTTCATGTCTTATTTTGAGCATCCTTTTGCTGCTGTGACACATTTCCCTGCATGTCATCATTACAATAATCCTTTCTTTATCTTAACAGCAATAATATTAAGATTTCTTTATCAATCTTCAGTCACGTTTCCTTTCACTCATCTATTATCATTGCAAGGACAGAGACATCCCTGCTTTCATTGCCCTCCTTCCACTGAGTCTTTCACCTCTTCATATGGTTTTTTCTGTTCTTCTTCCTCCATTCAGCTATATGACCTTGGATCCCCTGCTGAATCCTCCAACACTGTGCCAGGCTGCTCTGTTATTGATGACCACTGCACCAACATGGAGCAACTTCCCTCCTGTGGCAGGAGGGGTCGCTGTCATGGCGAGTGGGGCTCCTTCAGCTGCCTGTGTGAGCTGGGGTATGCAGGGCCTCAGTGTGACCAAGGTAAGCGTAACAAATTGAGTTTAATTGACCATGAGGTTTTTAGGGAAAGTACAGTGGGATCTCTGGAGTTTGCTGCTGTATGAAGATAACCTCGCCTTACATAAAGGGCTTTTTCAGAACAGCACGCCTTCGCTGTGATATCCTCGAATATTTCCCACATGACAGCTGAATTAATTGAACACGCCTTGTGTGTTTCTGATTGACAAGTGGCTCCAGAGTTCTCCTTTGACGGCCGGAGCCACATTCAGGTTCAGCTCTTGTGGTCGTTGCCTGCGCGACAGACAAGGGTCCAGGTTGGCCTTCGGACGCGTTCCACCGCCGGTGTTATCCTCAGCCTGCTATCCCAGGAACAGAATGAATACCTACGTTTAGAGGTGAGTCATGGCTGGTCACTCCCCTCCACCTTGACAGCTCCGATTGTCTTGTTTGTGGGCTTTAAAATGATAATTAGGGCCAGGACAATGATTGTTGCAAATGTTTGTCAGGCTGAGAGTGAGTAATACCAGGGTTGGAGACATATGGGTGGATACTGAGGGGGCTGGTGATTGACATATGTATGTTCTCGACAAGGTCTTTCAATAAGTCTGCAGAATGCTGCTATTGAGAGGCTGCTATTTAAGAAATGAGGCCTCCTTTATTTTAGGTTATTTCTGTCTCTGGAAATGTTTCAAGCACAAATCATTATGGCAAGAAAGCAACTGTGTGCGTTGTAACTCAAGGGCAGATTGTGCTTAAGTGAAGGTCAGATCCCCTGTTCTGTACTTGAGGGTTTTGATATAGCTTGCTTCAAGTGGTGAGCTTAAAGTCATGTCTGCATGTATGCTGCTCACTTCGCCTCAACTGGGGTGGAGTGGTGCTCACACAGAGCGTTTCTTCGGGAGACAAGTCTACTTCACTTAGCCAAACCTCCAGTAATAGCATGCCTCGCCTGCCTGACACTTCCCTGAGTGGATGTGAAGTCAGTGTTTCTTGTCAAAGCCTTTCGTCTCATTGACTGACAGGCCGAGTGTGAACCGCACCTGAAAGTAAATGGCTCTGTTACTGTCACTTTTTGCTAACTCACAGGTCAGCTGTTTGCAGTGAACCTGTCCCCGTTAAGGTTTACTCCACACCAGTGAACTGTCTTTGACAACATCTTGTCTTTGTGCTTGTTATTTGTTAGACAGCAGTGTTTAAAGCATTGGCCTTGTCTCTTGTTCTTCTTTGGGTCTTTACACTACATAAGGAAAAACAATGTTGTCCTCTTCCCTTGGTGCAGTCCCACAGTGACAGGAAAAGGAAAGGGTTGTAGCCTTTACTGTATGTGGGCTGTGAAGGCTCTCTGTGAAAAGCTCTCTGGAGTTGAATTGGTGAGCTGTATAAAACATCTGATGTCTGTCTGCAGCAGCATTTTTTTTTTCAGCCTGGTTGTCTCAAAGCTCTTAGAAACACTTGAGCACAAGCCTGGTGTGTTTGCCGACAACAAGCCCTAATTTAAAGGGCTGTCTCTCTACCCCCCCTTTTTTAAGGGTAGATATGGGATGGAGTGCACACTGAATAAATAACCACACTTTCACACAAAGGTTACCAGGGGCTAGCAGGGTATAAACAGCATGCAGCTCTCAAAGGAGTATGGTGTCTCTGTAAAGAAAACATTTATCTAATGCAGTCTGTGAGGGAGGTTTTTTGGGGAGCGATTGACATGCACTACTTTGTCAAGGACCAGTGACCCTTTAGAACATAAAAAATCATAGCTTTTCATTTTTATTGTTTTTTTTTGCAATAAATGTGATTTGAGTTTGAAACGTTTTATAGAAATTCACACATATGAAATTCACTTGAACATTTTGTGCTTACAGTAATGGTGACTGGGTAGATCTCTGGGGGCGCTGCAGAAAGTTTATATAATCAGATTTTTTCCTGAGTATTGATTGAGTCCTTTGTCCTTTGTTCATTTTTGTTGTGGACTTGAGGGCAGGATGACAGTGGGAGCAGCACAGAGTCAGCTTTTACTCTGTGTGTGTGTGTGTGTGTGTGTGTGTGTGTGTGTGTGTGTGTCTGTGTCCATCCAGTGGGGGAGAAGCATTTTAGATGCCCATGCTGAGCAATAGTTAATGCAGGCTGGGCTGAATGTGAATTATCTTACCCCACTGTTTCCAATTAAGCTTTGGACATGTACAAGCTGCAGTTAGTGGAGCTCCTCATTGGTTAAGTCCATTGTGTTTGCTCATCCTTAACTGCTGAAGATAATTGTTGTTTCTTGTATACCTTCCCTTCGAGATGACTCCGGCTTCTGCCATGCAGTGATGTGTACGGCGGCTCTGAAAAACATCATGGCTGCAAAATTGCTGAATTCATTTTTAGCAGTGAAATTTTCATGCCGTTATTTCTGACAGGTTCACCACAGAGTCTTTTCCGGGTAGTTAAATATCACAATCCTTGCCAGGCCCAACCTTTGCTGCCTTGTTGTCACCACAGAAGCTGACCTACTTCTTATTACATTGTTGTGCTAAAGATCTGTTTTTGCCCATCAACACAGCACAATACGGCAGGAGTCCAAGTCTGTCAGATTAGAATTTGTGTCACCCCATTATCAATTGTATTCCAAGCCTTGAAATCAACACTAACACAAATAGTGTTATTGCAGCTGATGACAGAACAGACCAGCAAGTTTTTAATTTAGCAATGCAAAGGTCTTCCACGTGCAGTCCAGAAGTAGACTTTTGACCCCTCTGACTTTCAAATCAGCAACGCTCTACTGTGTGTCTCAGGTTATTCAGGGCCTGCTGGCTGTTTTATACAACCTTGGAGATGGAGACTACAACCTCACACTGCCCTACCATCGCCTTGATGATGGAGAGTGGCATGAGGTGGAGCTGGATCGTTATGGCAGAGAGTTTACCCTGCGACTGGATGGAGGCGGAGGCCGACGAGAGGTTACGGCCTTGCCTGGGCAGAGTCAGGAGCTCATTATTGACCCCTCCGTGGTGATGCTCGGAAACTCTTTTCCCTCAGGACACAACCGGAGCTTTCTCGGTAGGTGGCTGCTTGCATGTTTTGGTAGAATGAGACTGAATGTGAATGGATATTAAGATAAATGAGGGAACGGATGACTTCATTGTTGAGTGGAAAAATCAATAGATGGATAGATCAATTGGTGTATGTATAAATTAACAGGTCCATTTGTAAATAGATTAATTGCCATACACATACGCAAAGGAGTGGACTTTGCAGTTAACTTGTATACTTATTAAAATTAATGGATATATTTAGGATTCACTGCTTACCTTTACCACTTACTGGTGCTTCTACATTTCACAACATGGCTCAAAGGTGTGTTGATCCCTTGGTTTCAAGCAGACGAGAGGCAGTGAGTCAGAGGGACTGATCTGTATTTAAATGATGTGTTAGGCCTCATGCTTCCCACAGAGTGAGCAAACTAACCAGCAGAGAAAATATCCTGCAAAAAAAGAAGTCCATGCTGACAGCTTAGCCTCAGGCTGTTTGTGGGTTTGCATGCATGAGAGAGCGTGTGCGTTGGTCCACAGGTGTGTCAGCAAGACTGTTTACGTGTGTCAATGCGTGTGTGTCTGTGTGTTTGAGTTTACACCCCTGCCACGGTGTAAATGGGTATCCATAAAAGATTTTGCTCGAGGACTGGTGTCTTAGTGTGTCTTTTGGCATTGTAAACTTGTTTTTTCTCTCCTCATCCTCCTTTTTTTTCTCGCTATCCACCAGGCTGTTTGCGAGATGTGAGGTTTAACGGCTACTCCATCCCTCTGGATCAGGAGCCTTTAGAGGGGCTTCAGGTGGTCACTTCGCAGGGCGTCTCTGTCGGCTGCTCTTCAGAAGCCTGCAGGAAACATCACTGCTCCCCTCCTTTGGTCTGCGTGGACCTCTGGAGACACCACGAGTGCAGGTGCTGTCCATAAACAGAATAAATAACCCAGCGTGTTAATTACACTAGGCAGGCCCATCCTGTACCTATTTGGACAGACTGCATACTGCAACCTTGCTTATAATGAAATTAGTAACCTCACAAAGAAACTATGTCAAGACTCACACAGTTCCTCCAGCAGGCAGACAGAATAATATAACCTTTTCGAAACACATTTTAAATGTAAAGTAAAGTAAAGTAATTTATTGGCAATATGAACAACTGCTACAGAGGCAGGTCACATTAGGCTAAATGCTATTTATTATCACCTGTCAGCTATAAACAATGTCTGGCAATTAGCATTTACAGGTTTGAGTTTTCAAAGCAACATATGACATGAAACAAAAGATCCAAAGAAGTCAAATCTTCTGTTACCAGATTGCAGCTGCATTAGTCCAAAAATACAATACAGGGTAACAAGATCATGACATTACATACACTATATAGGATGTGTGGACCGTAATCCATATATTTACAATGTATTAACATTCAACTGTACACTCGAGGGATTGTTGTATAACCTCTTTATTAATGTATTATTGCATATGACTTAGTAACTTTTGCTGATGGCTTATTAGAAAGTGAGAAACCCATGAGTATATATTAATGATACTTTACCAAAATGTATAACTGGCAACCCTAAAGTTATTCTCAGTAATGGCCTCTGAAACATTATTAAACCATATATTAACAATACTGGAGGCATTCGTTACAATTTGTAAATCCACGAGAAGTCAGTAGTGACCACACAGTAATCAATGCAGATGATATATTAGCTGTATATTAAATACAGAGTATAAGTACAATGGTCTGACCTGAGATTCCTGCAACATGATAGAGATCAGAGTGTCCACCAGAGGGCAGCTAGGCTGAGTTCACCCCCATTACTCTGTGTGTCTAATAGTGTGTCAACCTGAGAGAATAGTGTATAACAGCAGGGACTGCCAGAGTGTCGACTGCCCCTTTAAAGTCTGCAGGACCACTGAGTGTCCTAGCTGTGATTTCCAGACTCTGAACCAGTGTGGGGCTTTTCACTGCAGTTGAATATCCATATTCTGTGATTGCAGCACAGCCTCAGGATACAAAGCACTGAGAGAAGCAGGGGGCAGGGGTGAATGATATTCAGGGGATATTTTGTACAAATATGCTGAGGGACTACCACTGCAAAGCCAAGCTTAGCTTCTCGGTTTCTTTTTCTTTCAGTTAGAGTACAGTCGACACTGTAAACTTCAAAAAGCATATCTTTGAATCGGATATAAGAGGTGTAACTCCTGAGGGATTTATTTTTACACTGTCAGCTTAGGTTTCATAGCTCTGTAGAATTCAGTGCTCCTTTTATCTGACAGCTTCCCAGGTGACTCTTGTCTGTTCTTTTCACTACTGTCTCTCCTCTGCACAGGTGCCCTCCAGGCCACATGACCAAAGAGAGCTCCTTGGGCAAAGTATGTGTCTACACATTGTGCGCCAGCCGGCCGTGTCGCCACGGCACCTGTGTGGCTCACTCTCCGTCCCGCTACTCATGCCACTGCAGCGAGGGCTTCCGGGGACGCCACTGCGAGGTGACGCTCGCCATGTTCCACAACGAGGACAGCAACACCCTCAGCCTCAGCTCCATGTTCGCCATCAGCATCTGTGTCATGGCCTTTCTAGGTAGCTATGTCGACTATGTCCTCTTCTACCTGTGGTAACCCAACACATCACGTCATTATCTCTTCTCATGTTTGTTTTTATCAATTGTATATTTCTCTCTTTTTCATCTGTAATATGTTGAGTTTCATCTTTGTGTATTCTTATTTTTGTTTGTTCTCATCTTCATGGTATGACTCTTGCATTTTGTTTGCTTTTATCTGTAACATCAACTGTTTCATTTGTTTTCCACCCCTGTTTGGTTCTGTGAAATATACATACACATATCTCGTAGACGTATTGATCTCTTGAGTTGCACCTGGATGTGATTTCTCCATGGGAGGTTGGTGGAAACATGAAACAAATATTTGCACTGGAAGAGAAGCAGGGAGGAAAACATTGTATGTCTTAATCTGTGATTCACGGGGAAGCTGTTAAAGTCCCCGGAGAATCTGGGAGTTTCTTTCTTTATGTGTTTTTCTATATTTCCCATCACTTCTGTGTCCCCTGTCTCTTCCAGTGTTACGCTCTGCCTTCAGAAGTCAATTTCACTCGCAGCCTTACTTTTTATCTGTCCAACTCATTTTATATCCCACCATCCACTCATTTTTCTAGCCTTGGTGTCTTTTTCTTTTGCCTTTTCTTGCACATTTCTATGTACATTTCTATTTTCCCAAGTCATTGTAAATGTGTCCATATTGTGCACTTTAATGCTATGTACATTGTTTGGAGCTGTAATCAAAGGTCACTTACATCAAGAAAAAAATATTGTCTTACTCTCTTACTCTAACCAAGTCCCTTCTTCTTTTAGGTTATGTTTATTTATCAGAATCATACATATTCACAAATATGACACAAATATTTAAGGTTAAGGGGTTAAACTGCATTATAATTAAGGGATTGTTGATAGAGAGAGTTTTGATTTGACACACGTTACTTTCTCATAATGATATTACATGGACATACTGTACATGGAGCAAGAATCCTATGGTCAGAGATCTTGCAGTGAAAGGCATGCAATTTAAAAAAGAATCAGAATCAGAAATACTTTATTAATCCCAGAAGGGAAATTGCTAAAGTATTTCTGATTCTGATTCTTTTTTTTCAGTAGCAAACAGGGTAATCTACAAAACATTTCGTTCCAAAATACAAAATGCAGCCACATTTTTTGTGACTTCTCTAAAACTTTCAGTTTGTAGAAACTGTTTTGTTCATTGTATATTTGAAATGTGAAACCATGCTAGCTGGAGAATAGGGTAGCAACTTGCTATTTACATTATATGGTGAAATAAATATTGTCTACTAGCTGCCCATGGAGGACTATGCATACAAAAAATAAGTACCTGATCATTTGACATGAAAAACAATCCAGTGAGTGGAGGAGTTTGATTGACACATTGGCAAGCGCACAGTATAAATGATAAATGCTTCCCCCAGTGAAAATCATTGTGTGGCAAAGATGTGATAAATAACATGTATGTTTATGTTATATGCATTATGTTGTATTTGCATATACCATAAACATACCAGCTTTAAACAATTGAAAAAAGATGACAGATTACAGCAGTAATATGAATACAAAGTTCAATTTGCATAATTATATGATAGTAGAAAAAAAAAATTAACTGTGAGCATGTTAAAAAGTAGGTAATTATAAAATATGTTAAACTGAAATGGCTATCCTTGGGTGTTTGAGGTCCTTCACTGAAAAGCCTCCCTTTGAAGACTTTGACTTACTGAATGATCTAAGGCTGCACTCACATATAAGGGGTCATAGGTTCAGAAAGGGATACCAGAGCCCAACCATTGACTGCTTTGTAGGTTAGGAGTAGAATCTTTAAATCAATAAGTATAAGATAAGGGTTATGTGGTCTCTTTGTAGTCTCTGTTGAGATCTGAGCTGCTGAATTTTTATGTTTTGAGTACATAGTGTTTTAAAGTGAGAAGGTATGATTTCATGGATGACCTTTTTTCACTAATAATTTGCGATATATTTCTTAGTTGAAAAAAGCATGTTTAAACCACTTTATTTTTCTCAGCATCAACATTTTCTTCAATCCAGGGGTCTAAATATTAGAAAACCTAATTTGGTTTTGTTTTATTTGCAGAATGTTTTATGACATTTGGTATTTAAAGTCAGCGAGACAGAAGTTCAGAGAACTAAGGCCAGCTGGGCCATTTGGCTTGTAGGCAGGTACAATTGTGTATCTGTTTAAAAATATAAAGAAATTATATATTTGTGCATTATGCATATATGAACTGAAAAATAGAGAGCCTAAATTTGAACCCTGCAGAGTTTTCAGATAACAAAATACAATTGTAAGTTTTAACTGAGAAAAAAATATAATTGATAAATCTTCTGTTTATTTTCTAAGTAATTCAATTAATCTTTTAGTATTTGAAATGTCAGAAAATAGTGAAAAATGCCAATCAAAATGTTTCAGAGCCTTAGTTGACATCATCAGTGTTTTTCCAGTCCACAACCTAAATATATTCAATTTAAAATGTAAAAAAAACAAAAAAAAACAGCAAAGCTGAAAAAAACCAGGGTGTGTTTGGCGTTTGGCTCGGAAAATGACTGAAAATGATTAATCGTCCCACTTGTGTAAGCAGTCTAATAAAATTGCATGGTTGATGGTGTCATAAGCTACGTTAAAATCTAATAGGATCAAGTTTCGATATACGCCCACATCTGCTGCCAGCAGGGCCCTTTTAAATGTATATGCATTGATAAATCTATCCAAAGCGCCACACTTGTGTCAAAAAAAGATGAACTACCCCTTTAATGCATTGTTGAGCCGTAGGAAAAGGATGAGTTAATTGTGTTAGTTTTAGGCATTGCAGCTAAGGAAATGTGATTTTTCTGGTCCTCACAATGATAGAAGGATGTGTGTGTATGTTTGTGAGTGGCTTGCATGTTGCACTCACTATTCTCTGTAGGGCCACATCACTGTTATGAGTCTTTCAGTCAGAGACAGGCGTATAAAACACTTGGGCAATTCAATACACTGTCCCTGCCTCTATAACTGACTCAACATTCCCTCTAGGGCATGTGGCTAGTATTGGGACATCAGTTATTTTGACACTTGAGAGTGAAACATATAAAGTGGTCTTTAATATTTGATAATGATTTTTAAGATGATAAAGTGTGGTCTTGGCATCATTCATGAAAATTCATGTGTTGCTTGCATGCTAACTAAAATAAGCTGCAGTCCATTTGAAGTAGCTTGCCCACTGTAGTTGATGAGGCATTTACAGTATAGTCAAGACTCCACACCTCCACAAGAATCACAGGCTGTTTGTCAATATAATTCACATTGGAAAGAGCTGCTGACTGCTATTACCTTTTCACACCTTGATAAAAAAAAAAGAATAAAATAAGCTAGATAATTCTTTCTCTTAAACTTAAAGCAAAAAGATGAACTGGCTTTACCTCATGATTAACAGCCCTGAATGTGGAAATAAAATCATCAGTATGTAGCTGTTTAATGATGACCCTCATCACCACAGGAGCCACTACCATAAATACAGACTCACACGTGCTGCACTGAGTGAGACCGCTAGCTTGCCGCTAAATTAAAGGGGGACTCCTACTCTGCCTCAACGTGCATTAAAAGTTAAAAGAATCATCCATTATTAAGTTTTACATGAGCCATCACAGACCGACCAGAATGTGAGTTGAGCATGTGCTTTTGACAGAGCCACATGAGCCGATGTCTGACCAAGCCTCATTAGTCCGGCATCAAATCTGACATTGTGTTTTTGAAGAATTGAAACAATAAGCTTCCCATATGCATGCAAAGCGATCATGTAAAGGGCGTGTTCTTTTTTTATTCCCTGGAAGATTACCAACTCTTCCCCATCTCTTACCTGTCTCATTTCCTTCTGCTCGTTCGTCAGTTTTCTTTTCCCCTAACCATCCGTTGGTGATTCATCTATCACAGTTCATTTTGTCTCATTATCCACCGACAGGAGCCAGAGTGAAAGGGTTAGGTGTTTTGATCAAGCTGTTTTCGAGTAGTTGTTTACTCGACTCTCATTCATAATGCACAGTCCGGTCCAGGCTAACATCATAATACCCTGTCCATAGTAACTGTTAGAAGGCAAAGACGCAGCAGCATTATGGATTGATGAGCGACTCCACCCTGAGTGATATTGATCTCACTGGAATGTAGATTCACGCGCACACACACACACACACACACACACAAATGCACACTCACATCTCTGGGCTGCAGGCATAGGGGCAAGGTTTTTCAGCAGGCAACTAGAGTGTGTGCTTACCTGTGCCTAATTGTGTGTGTGTGTGTGTGTGTGTGTGTGTGTGGACGGTTTGTGCTACAGCCCCTCTGCGCTGTGTATCGAACTCCTCACCTATAGCGATGTGTTGAATATCAGCTCAGGTGATGTTGAGGGTTGATGTGAGCGCAGGCCTGCAGGCAGCAGCAGGTAATTCTGGAGGTGAGAAGGAGGGCCGGCGTCTGGCTGGTGCCGGGCCTCATCGAGATTCTGGTGTTTTCTGCAAGGGCACTCTGGCACAGCTGATCAATAGCGCTCTCCCTTGGCCGGCTGAGGAGCAAGGGGAGGGAAGCTTACATTCTCTCTTTTTTAATCTTATGTGAGAGCAGCATAGAAATAGGAAGTAGAAAAGAGTAGCAGCTGAGGTGTTAAAGATGTTCCAGGCAGTGAATAAACAGAGATGATGATTTTAATTGAGATTTTTGTTTGTTTTTGCAGAGATTAGCTCTCTGGGAGTTGTTTTTCTGTCTTTGTTTATGAATACCTGCCTGTTAGTGTGACCCCAAAGAGCTGTTGGTACATTATTCTCTCTCAAAGCAATTACTTAAAAAATCCAGACTAATGTGATTACCTGGTGTTTCTCAGAAGATTTCCAATTAAACTGATACTTAGAACACACAATATAAACTATTCTAGTTGAAATGGATCCCATCTATGGTGAGAGATAAAAGCCAAGGCCAGACAGAGGCCAGTGAGGGACTGAAAAATAGCAACAGTGAGAGACTTAATGAGAAGAGGAAAGACGGGGAAGGTCCAATACAGAGAGACAAAGAAGAAGAATTAGAGAGATGAGAAAAACGTGAACCAGTAAAAACAGATAGCGAATAAGCAAGAACTAGAAAGAGGGATGACAGACTGGAGAAAAATATTGGTTGAGATTAATGGACTTTAAAGGTCAGTCCAGCATGTTGTATAATTCAGCACACAATAGCTGTGATTGATGTGTATGCTTTAGGACCTTTCCTGTTCGGCTTCCGCAGCATTCCTCCCTGCGTTCAGCCGAGTCACTGAAGCTTTGAGTTTAAGCTGGGAGGAGTAAAAATTCAGTTAATAGGTTTCTAAGGAACTGCGGTCTTTGATAAGACTGGAAGCAGAGGGGCAACATCAACCGGAATAGGTAAAAAAGGTGGTGCTTTTGTTTCCTTCTTGTTCCATTACTATGTCTTAACTGTGCAGTCAGTGCACCTAATAGGTCTTACAGGACAAATCAATGTGATGGAAACAGTACCTTTATATTTAGAAGGATGTTATTGTTAATCCTTATTTGTTAAGGATGTTAAGGATTGTTATTTTACATTTGATGAAAAAGACATATATGAACAAAATACAGCCAGGGTCGTGTTTGCTAGTATTTCAGTGTTTATATCATCACTTTCCACTCATGTTGTCAATTTC
Organism: Nannoperca australis; assembly: GCA_036023655.1. Classification (NCBI taxonomy): domain Eukaryota; kingdom Metazoa; phylum Chordata; class Actinopteri; order Centrarchiformes; family Percichthyidae; genus Nannoperca; species Nannoperca australis. The sequence goes on along the minus strand of JAVQJD010052072.1, from coordinate 36,676 downwards.
ATTTACACCCAAAGATGTGTTTTTCTGCTCACCTCATTTGAATGGCTCCCGCTGTGTTAACCTGCTCTCTGGCACCCCTCAGTGTTGATGCTGGGCCTGTTTCTCTACTCCTGCTGGAGGAGACACAAGGGCCTGAAGGAGGGTGTGTACCATGTGTCTGCGCACCACGGCGAGTGGGAGGACATCCGGGAAAATGTGCTCAACTACGACGAGGAAGGTGGAGGGGAGCAGGACCAGGTAAACATATAGGCTACACGTGCTGGTATTAAGACAGGAAGGGAAAGTAAATAGAACACTAAACACGGCTATTGCACTCTGTGAAGTTGCCATTTCCACGTTTAAATGTCATCACAGTATATTTCAGGACTTTTTAAAAGGATTAAAGAACAGAAATAAGATAGGACAGGAGCTAAATGAACAGTAACATACAGAGAGCCGTGTTTGTTGGTGCCTTCAAATGAAAACCAAATATCAGTTCCCTTGAGATCGAGGGATGTGAGTCAATTAACTGAAACTAACCAAGTAGACACCAATAGCTGTTAATACCTCTGGTTTAATAGTGCTGGTAATGGCACCCCCACCACAGATAATTAATTACTTGGGTAATCAATAGTGCTGTTGCCAACCTCTCTTCCTATGTGGTGGATCTTCGTCTTAGACTGAGGAACAGGTTCATTTGCTAGCAGAGGCATTAGCTGAGCTACGCTGCTCTGAGCACAGATTGGTGTCATGTGGCAATGTTGTTTTTCATTATCTCCTAAATTCCAGAAAAGATTACACATTGGAGGGAAAAAACGGCCTCTTTTCTTCTCGTCTGTCCGTCTTTCTTATCCTGCTTTTCTCTATGTTGGTCTCTCAGAATGCCTTTAATATGGTGGAGCTGCAGCGCTCCCTCCAGCCCAGCCCGGCACAGTCACTCCGGTACAGCTATCCACAAAGCATCATCTCCTACCCGCAGACTAAGCTTCCCCAGGACAACAACAAGAAGGGGATGTGTAATGGGAATGGCAGCGCAGCTATTGCTCTGCGTCTGGCCATTCCCCCCTCAGAGACAGAAACCCTGCCGTCGCCTCTGACCTTCCGCCGCTCCCAGAAAACCCTCTCCTTCTCCAGCCAGGACTTGGCACGCTACTTGTGTGAGGTCATCAGGGACATGGAGCACCCGGGGGAGCTCGGCACCATGACCACACCGCGCCGCCCCTCCGGAAAGGAGCGCGGCCTGGCGGCGGTGCGCTCCCTCAGCTCCCTCAGTGCATCTCAGGGTTCAGAAGTCAGGCTTCAGGCAGCCCAGAGCACCCGGCTGGACAGGTTCAAAACCCTCCGAGCCGTGGTTAGCGATTTGAGAGGAGACTCCAAGACTCCAGAGGGCCAGAGAGACAAACTGAAGGAGAGCAGAGGGCAGCTGAACTGTGAGAAGAGTGGGTGAGGATGCACTCAGAACTGTGGGTTGCAGAAAAGCAACACTAATCAGAGGGTGTTGGTGGAATTCCAAAGGGAGATAATTAAATGTGAAATACTCTGAGACTGGGAAGTTGCCCAGGGTCTATGTGAAGTCTGCTATAAATGTACTGTATTGATGAAACTTTGAACATTTAAGTTCTTTGATATAAAATATGTTTACTAATGAATGATCAGATGTGATGTATTGTTTACTTGGCATTGCACTGTACAGTATTTACTCCACAGAAAGCACTTTTCGGTAGCGCCCTGTGTCAAAACTATTCATGTCATAAAAACACATGACTAATGTCTACAAGTAAGACAGCAAATGAGTCTCCTGTGAGAGAACTGGATCCTTTTTGCTGTTAATGACTCATGAAATTGTTTATGTGACAAAATGATTTTGTTTCATTTGTATTATCTATTTCCTTTCAAATAAATGATTATCTTTGATAAAATTTTAAGCTTGATCTTGTTCAAATGTCAGATGTTCAGAGCAGTGATCGACAAATCTCTAGTTTTTGAAGTTCTACCCAACTTTCATCATCAAATGTTGGTCAGGCTGTTTTTTTCCCCCTCAAAATGCTCAGCAGACACAAAGTAAAGCAAGATGTCTTTCTTATAATCTACACAAGAATTATCCATCTTCATCTCTGCTGCCTTCCTTTATTCCTGCAGATTAGGATGACAACATTCATGACAATTGGAACAGATGTTTTTATCTTTCTCAGTTAACTATTGCCAGCAACAAGAGCCTTTGATGAGAAGAGCAAAGTCAATTTCAGGATTAATCAGTCATGTCCTGTAGCCTTCTGACCTGAGCTTCTCGTATGAACTCAAAAGCGTGGGGGGCCCAGCAGGTCGCCCTACACCATACTTAATTATGCAGCATTACTGGCGTTAAACAGCTGTGACACTGGAGCGAGCCGCTGGGGAAGCAGACAAGCTGCTGCATGCAGCTGATGGTCTTGATGTCTGTATCAGGTCCATCTACACGTCTACATAATACATCAAACTAGGACATGAGAGGCAAAGAGGGTGGTTTCAACTCCTTGAAGGTTTTTAAGAAGCTTCACATTTAGCCATGTTGTATTCATGAGTCTTGGATTATCATAGACATGAAATACCAGATCTCTCTGTGTGAGCTCAAAGATCACACCACATACATCTGCTTCTTTATATGGTCATTATATATAACCTTTTGTTAAATCTATGTAAATGTAAATCTGCTATCTATGTTTGGTTCAGTCTTGTTCAGTCATAATCTCTGAGATAAACGTGTTGCATGAATGCACACTGCCTCCTATTGGTGAGCTACTGGCACCACATTTGATCCAAACAACTGCTCATTACTTGAGATCTACAGTTTATTTCTGGAGTAAACACAAGTGAGATTTCCCACAGAGGGATGTAAGAATGTACGAAGAACGAGTTCATGGTTGTTTGTGGCATCACAAATTACAATTAAGCTCTAACATAATTACATTTATTTAAAGTTGTCCAAATACTGTATGCATGATGAGTGTAAATTTAAAATGCAAATATCTACTTATTTTTCTACTCATTTACACTGTAAACAGTTATATAATAGTCTACATTTGAATTACAAACAAAACAAAAAAATTAAATGGGACTCCTGTGCTGCATGCATGTTCTGAGGTCGTGAAAAATGTTGAGAAGCTATGGTTTGCACTTCCAGGATTCAAGACCCTGAGCAAGACCCTGAACCCCGAACTGATCCAGTGGAGCTGCTCAGTAGACAATGGGTCAGACTATGGTTATACTGGGCATCTCTCTGGTGTGACTGTGAGCAGGATATCTTAAAAAGTAGAACAGTGCTGTCAGCAAACGTGCCCTGAATAAATCAAGGATAAGATGAGAAACATTATTTATTTATTTAAATAGATGCAATTTATCTTTCAGCCTTTAGAGGACACTGTGAGTCCATATGCAGCAGCAGCATGGTAGACAGGAGCAAACTGCTACAGTACCTGGGGGTAAAGGCAAAACCTGAATAGAATGAGATCTGCATGGTTTGATTAGTACATAACTGATGTGAATCCCCTTCTATAGCTTTCACAGTCACCGGATCTCAACCCAAGCAGTACAGGAGAGTTTGGACCAACATGTTTCCACCACATCATCAGAAGAAATAAGAAAAAGCAAAGTTCTGCTACAGAAAATTGTATTCATTTTTTTACTTTTCTCAAATCTTTTTTTGTGAAATATTGGATAATTCGACCACTTTAGGGTTCAAACAGTTATTGAAATGAAACCACCTGAGAGGTTTAGAGGGGGAATGTGTCTTTGGTGGAAATGCTAACAACTCATACACATCTGAAACATGACAAGGGGCCCCAAAATGAGACATGTTTTTAGTAAAGGTTTAATACATAAGAATGCATTCTGCTCTTAAAGCTCATCGTGTGTGTTTTTTTAATGTAAAATTATATTAGCAAGTAAAATTAACTAGCCACTACATCTTTCAGATACATGAGGTATAGTAAAACATATATTGCCTCTAAAATGCAGTGGCGGAGAAGTCTAAAGTAACATAAACCAAAAATACTCAGTTAAAGTACAAGTAAAATACAAAAAACAGCACTTCAGTAAATGCAGTCCTTCTTGAAGGGCTGCATTTACCAAAGGGCTGTTTTTTAGTGTTACTTGTGTTACACACCACATGAGGGCATGTGCTGTTCATTCTTAACACTGAAGCTGTTGTGGTGACCCAACACCTCTCCAAGATACTAAAACCTGAAACCCTGAAATAAGAAAAGTCTTTACATAATGTCTGTGATTATTAGATAACAATTTAAAACCTAGCAGATTCAGCAGAATGTCAACAATGTGAGACAATATTTACTCTGCGTCTGTGTCCTCTTGCGCTACATGATACATTTCTGATGAGTTCTCAGTGCAGAAGGCGGGGGGAGGGGGGGTCTGGAGGCGGAGCAACACAGGAGCAGAGTGTTTGATGTGACAGCTGGAGATTGTAAGAATGAGGGGTGACACAGAGCTCCAGCATCCTGAGCCCTGCTCGGCCATCCAGTCAGACTGTCAGTCAGTCGCTCTCTGAGATTCCAGCTCTGTTTACTCTTGTGTTATTAACGCGTGTGAGTGTGTGTATCTGTGTGCGTGTTTATCCTCAGGCAATAGATCTGGGAGAAGTGACAGTGTGGCGTGGCCCTCTGTCAGTCGCCCAGTAAAGTGGCATGCGTGTCAGCTCTCCTGACAGACGCTCTCGTCCTGCTGGCCAACGATGGCGGCTGCAAATGTGGGACATGTCTTGTGACAGAGCGACACAGCCTACACGACAACTCGGCGTGCAGACAGGACACGAGCAGTCAAGTTTGATGTGAGGGGGTCACCACTGAGGGCCTGGGCTCTCAGAGGTTGAGTGAAAGCTGCGGTGATCTCTGCACAGCTGGATAAGCAGCGACTATGCTACACCTCACGTGCACTTCTTTTGTTCCTAAATGGCTGTAAGAGAAACCTGTTTTTGTCAGAGATGCGCAGACGTGGTTCTTAAATGTGCCACGTGTAGCATGTTAACATCAATAAATCATTACCAAACTCCTTCTGGAACATTGTGAACAAACAAGACAGTCTCTGAGAAGATTGCTTCCATTCTGTAGGCTATGTAAAGTTATTTCAGTCCTGATTGATTTGGTGACTGGTGGTAACAGCAAGTTTGAAGCAAAAATCCCCCCCTCAATTTGAATAATTGTGAGGTCAAAGATAACTACTAACTTCACTGCTAAGGAACTGTCCATTTATATTTCAGCATTCCCTTGCAGCATTAGGTTAAAAAAAAGAATCAAATAGTCGCAAATGATTGTTTGAGTGTGTGTAAAGGTGCTGCCATATACAACAAGCTTCAACCCTGTTTCTATTTCGGGAACCCAACCCCCTGCCACACACACTAAATGTTCCATTTTCATCCCTCTGCATCATAACAGAATGTTAAATATGCTTTCTAAAGATGGCCTATATTATAATTCAAGTTCAGCCTTTTGTAGTGTTTGATATAATTAGAAAACTGCTAATTTCACTTCTAATTTTCTCACTGGTATCTATTGTGAATGCTTATTATATTATGATATATTAGATGGCACCTTCTTAAGATCTTTATACTTTAGCTTTTGTAGTTATTATTGGTGGAACGAGTTGTACGAACGCAGCATTATATTTTAGAGACATTAGTGGGATTGTGTCGCAGTCTTTTTCTAGGTCAAAGGTGAGGTCCAAATAAGTCTTAATAATGCTGGAAATGATGGGGTTAACCCCTCTCCGCATCCCAGTAATTTTTGTACATTCCCTAAAATCTGCTACTTCAACTACTTCATGGACCTTGTGATAAGATTTCTTTTCTCAACTGCAGTTTGTAAGGTCAAGAATGGAATTTGAACCTCAGCTTGTGTCCCCCCAAAAATTGGAAATCTACAATTCCATGACAACTGGGCAAATTTTTGCTGACATAGATCATGTGATATTATGGATCTCTCAACTGCCGTTTTCAAGGTCAGGAATTAAGTTTGATCCTCAGTGATAAATGTAGTTTTTGGACGTCCAAACTATCAAGAGTCTGTTAGTCTGTTTCACCACATCCCATCCTGCAGTTCTTGTCTTCTACCTACAGATGGCACTCTTTGCCACACCTGAGCATTGACTCACACCACTGATCTGTGCTCACATGAAGATCCTCAGGTTTCTTTTCAAACTCTGACAGATACTTCATCCCCTCCCTGTGTGGTTCACTCCGCTCTGCAAGGATGCACCACACCACCAGCCAGAAATGCGCTGGCCGTAGTTTATCATTGACTATACTGGGAGCATTTAATGGCACAATTGTGATGGATTATTTGAGCAGCTGATTTATCGATCACTGTCCTCAGCTAAGCTGTGAATACTCACATAGTTACCAATCACTTCCAGAAATCACCTTCCCACACAGGCTTTCTTTTCAAAAGCTGTAAATGTTTTTTGGTCTGTGCCACAGGTGACTTTGAGACAATAATGGATTGAATATTTGTGGGGGATTACATAACAACAACTGAACCCGTGAGGCATTCTTGTGTTGGACGTAGCCGTTAGAGGCTGTCAAGGACTTTATGCATCCATCACTGAGGAAGAGGAGGGTTGAGCAGAACAGCAGTGTTGGAGAGGACGAGGGGAGAAGCAGAGGACGCCTGACAAATGGGCTTAGTGAGTGAATCATTGACAGAGGCCTGCTAACCGATGCTGGTTGCATCAATAGCTCAAAGCCTGTGTGATGAATTACTGCAGACAAACAATGTTGAGTAAGCAAATGTGCTTTTAACAAAGCCAGGTGAAAATATTACAGATTCTTTTCAGAGCTTCAGACATCAAAATATAAGCTGTATTCATGTGCGCTTCTAGTTTTTATGGGTTTATGAGGGCAAGCAGCCAATCAACGGCAAAGCATAAAACATAGCATTTTAATACCTACACCACTTAAATCTCTATTCTTATATTTGAATTTTTTGTCTCAAAAATGTTTTTCTTTTAATTTTACTTGAATCATAATTCAATCAGCACAGCTTCATATGTATGCCACATTGCATTTTACTGCACATATTATATGATCATGTTATGAATAAAACATTTGAACCTTAAACTTCTGAAAAAATATCTTTAGGTTAAATGCATATTCTTTGCATTTTCACAGATCTTTTTCATCTAAAAATATGACATAAAAGCATAACATAGAGGTATGTCCTAACAGAAAGTGAGATTTTTATGGGGAAAATACATAAAATCACATATATAAACCTATACTCATGCACACCATTTACTACAACATTACATGATAATAATTGTAATTATACTTAAAATGTTAATTAAAATTGAACTCCGTTTTGAATACTATTTATGGCTTGGCTTTCTTTCAGCTTGTGATTCAATGTATTTACTTTATAAAATACCTTTCATTATAGTATTTTTTATCTTTAGTTGTGTTGGAGTTTGCCATTTGAGCCTGGCTTCCAGTTGTCTACCAATGCATATCTACAATGTGAGATTGTTTGGCTGCACTGTAAACAGATTCGCCAGTTGTATTTCTGACAAAAAAAGCTGCTCAATGAGTGTTTGCTGCCCTCAGAATTCTGGGATTTGTAGTATTAAAACACCAGTAACCAGGTGTGTTAGAAATCAAGCAGGGCTGATGTTTTAAGGGATTATTACTTTTACAAAGGAAATGTTAGAGAAAATGTTTCTGAAATACAAAAAAAAAACTAATATCAAAATTCAAACTTCACTTTTCTTTCAAACTTTCTGCTGCTCTAACAGAATACCCTAGAAGATGTTAACACCTCCCTTTTCCAAACTAATCCTCTCCCATCTCTGTGTGTCTCCTCCTCCCCATTACTGCAGACAGAACTCCACCAGGTGCTGCTGGAAACAATGGCTGGCCCATACAGGGATCAATGCCAGGCCACTGATGGGCTCTCATTCCTTCACCAGCAGACGTGATAAATGACATGGCCCATATGTTTCAGCAGCCTAGACTCCAGCCGCCAGCCTCCTTTGTCTCCACATCTAAAGGGAGTTATGTTGTGAAAAATGTAATGCGCACACACACATACGCAAACAAAGCACACACATACACATCTTTGTCAAAAGCCTGGATATGCTTTATTAACTGACTGTGTATCTATGTTTAGACGAGAACTGATGACAAAGACTCACTAATTGGAGGCAAATCCCTATTGTTTATAATAATAGATTTGAGCAACTACAGTATGCGATCCTTTTGAAAAATGTTGTATGCTCTCTCTACTCCTCCTCCTCCACACTTCTTTCTTCTCTTCTCCTTGGCAGCAGTAAATCCTGATGTCTATACAGGTAGCAGTGCTTTGGCCCCTGCCTGCCGTGTCCCAGGTGTCTTGTCAGCTGTCAGAGACGTCCGACAGCAGACAGGGATGGCATGACCACCGGGCCGGGCCGTGTTGGACGGGTCAGCCGTCAGCGTTGTGGACAGACAGGCATGTGGCAGTGATCTCCCTGTGACAGGCTGTCAGAGCCACCGGAGAGCCACCAACCAGCACTCGCCCCCTGTCATCCCACCTGACTACAGACAGAGGGGAAGCTCTGAATTCTCAACTTGGCACCCGGACTCTTCTGCTTCCTCCCCCGCTGCTGTACAGTACATTCATTGTGGCTTCTAAATTCAGTCAGCTTCTTTATCTGTGAAATGCATTGGTGTGGTGGCTGGCTCGGTTATAGTGTTGTTGTACCCACATATTAGATATTCCAATTGAATGTTGTGAAAGGGTGATTCAGTTCAAGTGCTTTTACCTGCTTCACCTCTTGAAAATGTATACCTGCAGGTAAGACACAGTGTAGCAGACATGGCCTACAAGGGGAGGAGATGCAAACCTATCAAATGACATAATTGCCATTTTATAACAAGAGACATCTCTACAGCTTGTGATCCTTTACCCTGATGGGAGTGTTTGCTTGAGTGTGTGTGTTTACCTCAAACCACTCTCTGGCCTCCACTCTTTATATGTCCCTGTCTGACAGGTGACATTTGGAGCGGTTCACGAGATGTATGTGCCATTTGTATCCATGGCAGGGTCAGAGCATGTTACATGACCTGCAGGACAGTGAGCTAGAGGAAAGATACTAATCTCGCCTGAGGATCAATACGGCACAGAGAGGTACTGATAATTGGCCGCTGTCAATCAATCAGCCCTGTGTTTGCGGAGCCAGTAAACGTCTCTTTGTGGGAGGAAGAAGAACTGTAGGTAGGCTGAGATAGAGGAAAACCTTGAAAAATAAAAGCGTGGGATTTTCCTTTTAACATTTATGATGTTGATTTTTACAGTGGAAGAAGAAGTATTCACATCCATTACTTAAATAGAAGTAGCAATACAGCAATATAAGAATTCTCTATGACAAGAAATGCTCTAATGCCGTTTAAAATGTCACAAGTGGTGGTGCAAAGTAAATTTACTCAAGTATCGTACTCAAGTTCAATTTTCAGTTACTTTTACTTTACTTGAGTAATTCTGTTTTATGCTACTTTATACTTCTGCTCCACTATGTTTATTTTAAAGATTCAGTAACTAGTTATTTTGCAGAATCACATTATTACTGTTACACAAAAGATTATTAACAAATAAATGATGATGTAGTGCCATGTTCCCACCTTTGCCAGCTGCAACATTATAATGCTATGTGATGCGTACATTAATACATCATTCATTTTTAACCAGTAAAGGGTACTGCAGAATGAGTACTTGTGGTACTTAAAGTATATTTTGATATACTATAAAAAATACACAAATAATAGTATTATAGTAAAGTAAAAAATGTAATGCAGGGCGTTGCCTCAAGTAAAAGTTGCAATACCACAGTAACAAAATACAAGTAAAAGATCAGAGCACTTCTTCCAACAGCGCACACAAGTAAAAGTACATAAGTATTATTTGCAAAATGTAAAAATGAAGGATTACCCCTTAAACTACGTTATATTATATTATTGAATTATTATTACCGCAATAACTGTCAACACGAAGCAAAAATCTATTGTTGGGTAGTTTCATTTATAACAAGGCAGGATATTTTATAAGATGATCATGTGTATTGTTTATAGAATCTAATAATCTGTCAAATAAGTAGTAACTATAGCTGTCAGATACATGTAGTGGGGGGAAAAGTAGCATCAAATGGAAATACGTACAAGTACCTAAAGAGTGTACCAGGAAATATTCTTCCCACTTTCCACCACTGAGAATCAAACATTTTGGTGGTTTGAAATTCTCTCAGCAGTTTTTATCTTTTGTTGCCCAGAAACACATGTTGGGAAATACTTGCACAGAACCGTCATTAGTACAGTTAGAACCTACATTTTTAACACTTCAGATCATCCTTGAACTTGCAATGGGAATTTCACAATACAGTTACAACATTGTTTCTTGATTTGATAAACATGGTTTCTCACTGTTGGGTTTGGTGACATTGTGTAGGACAGAACCTCAGCTGGGGGTTTTCATCCCTAATTATCTGAGGAAAGATGCAACATATACACTCTGCAATCATGAAGGCATTAGTTACATAAACAAGAGTATTTCCATAAACATGTCTGTGACAAGAGTGATTGAATACCAGTGTGTTGTCTGGCTGTGTTAATGGGTGGTGTAGTTAGCTATGTCTGGGCTGTTGGTGCACCACAGAGGCACAGAGGATACACACATGTAGACCTGCACAAACAAAAATGCAAACACACTTGAACATGCACACACACACACACACACACACACACACACTCATACACAGTACACCAGAGGCGTAGACTACAAATGCATGTGATGTTCAGAGAGGAGGTGACATCAGAATATGCAAAAAAGACTTTGCCGCAGGCCAGAGATTTTTAATGATGAATCCATTCATTATAGAATAAGGTCATTATGCTTTTGTTGTCATGAAATGTACACATTCATCATCAGTCCACCCAGGACCGAGTCCATTGTCCCGCTTCTCCGGACGACCTTGAAAGGAAAATTTATAAAGCAAAAACATAACAAACACACGCAAATACAAACACAGACGCGTGCAAACATGCATACTAGCACACACATCAACTTCCCCAAGGACAGCAAACATACACACCATGAAATATTTTTCTAAACCACGTTCATTTTCATCACACCATTAATAAAGCAGGAGAGGAAATGCAACAAAATTATGCTTTTTCTGTGTGTGTTGTTCAGCTTTTTTTAATATCCTTACCAGAGACTAAACCAGATATATGAGCCTGTAATGAAACATTTTATGCTAATTGTATTTGTTTATGAGCAAATTAATGGCAGCCGTGCAAAACGGATGATGATGTGAGCACATACACAACATGATAGGATTCCTGAGGAATTCATTAGCTGTTTGCAGGTAATTAGAGGAAATAATTAAGGTGATTAGACTGCGTCACATGCACAGACATACACACAGACATTCACATACACACACTCAAACACTAGTACAGTATACATCAAAAGATCTCCCCTACCGCCCTCCCTGATTTTCTGCAACTCTTTGCGGAAAGTGCTGACAGTGCTGTCTAGAATAACCCAATCACTGAATACAGAGAGATTTTGATCCCTCTTTCTCCCTTCATCTTCTCCTTCCTCGTCGGTCTCCTGTTTGCAAGGTCCCCCTCCAGTCACAAATCCCTCATATCGGGCTTGGCCACAATCTGACACATGCAGAGGTGGCATATTGGCGCACCAAAGATACAATCGAGTGGAGAACTCTGGCAACACAATGCAGGAGTGATAAATCAACAAGCTGGAGCTCCCCAATATAGACAGCACAGCATCACAGACAATAGCCTGCCGTCCATCTGAATAGCAGGGCAGTAATATACACACACAAACACACATATACGCACACATGTATATATATATATATATATATATATATATATATATATATGATAAAATCAAATCTTCATGTGTGTAGCAGGAGCTGTAACATGGAGGGTAAAACCTGCTGATTATCTGAGTGTAATAAGCAAGCAGCCTCTTCTCCAATGTAATTGGTCTGCAGTGGATCTGCAGCCGAAGCTCGTTAGTGTCACAGCAGAAATAATCACGCAGTAAAAACCCCTCCTGTGACTGATCACCATATATCATACACATACACAATTACAGATGCATGAATGATTCCCTCACGCACACACACAGGCTCTTGATAGGTGGAGCTTTAGTGTTGTAATGCAGATTTGTTCATTAATGCAGGATCTAGAGACCGAGTGTAATAGGTTGCCATGTGAGTTGGAGGTGGCTTGATTTATTTGGTTAAATCTATGTTGCCATTTTGTGTTACACAATTGTTTAAAATGTCTGCTTTGCTTCTGTCATCTCAAGCCTGAAATACTGCAAAAGTGGCAAACTGCAACTTTAAGTTTCATCTTTTCCCCACTGAAATATGAGTCTCCTAGTGACATACTGTATATAATGACAGTATTCTGTCATTCAAATCCTTCAAGTCCAAAAATATATGATTTTGTTGATGTATGAGTTGACGCTGCCGCATTTGCCATCAAAACAAAGATTTATTTCTCTCACTTTTCTATTATTTTTTTAACTTTCATATTCTTATTCTCAGTGAAAAAAAAGCATTTTGGATGAAATCTTGAAGTATATTCCTGTCAGTTCTTGATTGAGTTTTGAGAAATGCATCCCAATAAGTTGAGATAAATTATTTATTTTCCTTCTTTTCAAATGTACCCACCTACAAGCAAAAACTCATGTGCTCAATCTGGTTTGGCTGCTGCAGAAATACCATTGTATGATGCATTTGCATGTTGTTCTAGATCTGGGAACAATAAGAAAAACCCTGCTCTGATTCCAGCCTTTTCCATTCTTACAATTGCAGAACATATCACTGAAGCCACTGATGTGCCTTAAAGAGAAATAGTTCTACACGAGCGCTCCTATGAGAAGAAATACTGAGTGGATGGCAGTGGAGCTATTACAGTTAAAGGAGTGTAGACCCTTTCATTGTTTAAGATGAAGGTGAAAGGCAGTATGTGTGTGTGTGTGTGTGTGTGTGTAGGCGGTGACTGATGATCCTGATTTAGAAAGGGGACCTACACACCATCTGAAACAGAATCAAACTCCAACACCCAGGTATACACCACCTGCACCAGAAGTCATTTAAATGTCCTCCTGGGCCATCGTAACATCAGGGAAATTCAATCACCCTGTCTGCTGTTGGAGGGGGGACAACGTTCTCTGAGATTACTTGCAAAGAAACTTAATAGCTAAGAGCATTAAATGCTGGTTGTTGCTAGCACTGCTGCCAATAGTGAATAAATGATTTTGGCAGTGTATACAGACAGGGAAATCAATACCAGAGGGTTTTCTGTGGTGTTGGGCTTCTGTATTCATGTAAACATGGGAAGTGGTTTTCTTCGCACCTCAGAGCGAGATTACCTCTCACCACTGGAGGCCTTCCCGGGTGCAGAGGAAGATGCAGCTCTCAGCTTGAGTCTGCCACCGGCAGGAAGATGATATTTGAACATTGCCTATTCCAATACGACATATGCAAATATCAGGCAATTTTTTCTGGTCACCCACGCTACATGTCAATGTAGGGGGGGGGGGATCTCTGCTTTGATAAGTGAGTGTTCAAGCAGAATAACTGTTGCACATTTAGTAGCAGCTGCCTAGGAGGCTTGAAATTGTGTGATCAGTGATAAGGTAAAGCAATATTTCATGAAGTGTCTCTGTTATGCTCAGTCTAAGCTGCTGGCTCTTTTGCTCTTTTGCTGGCCCGTCCCCTGTTGTGACCCCTCTCTCCATATCTCCATCTACACTTCAGTTAGGGGACAAATGGAGGGACAGAGACGATAGGCTGAGAGAAGGAGGAGGAGGAGGCAGTGGTGTGAGGGGGCTACTGCTCAGCCATAGTGACCGGGTGAAAAGGCAGTGCAGATGTAATTTGTCCTCAATGGCTGTTTGGGAAGAGTAATTGTGGTGACATTGGCAGATCGATAGTATGGATTTTTTGTTTGGAGTGCCCTGTGTGTGTGGTGCTAAGGGGAGGCCAGGAAATATAACACTGCTGCTCAAATACAATAAAAATGGATCGAGGGTGTGGTGGTTGTTTGCAGAGCTGGTAGCCATCGTTTGGCTTTGGATGTCATACTGTAGCTGCTGTGGTTATCAAATACACCCCGCCGTTCTGCCCTATTAACACCAAATGTTCAAGGCTTCAAACAGGTTTAAATGCTGGAACAAAACCATCAGTTAAGACGTGTTTTACTGGAGCAAATATGTGTCCAAATGAACTATACAAAGGAGTGTGCTGTGTGCTGAAACAAATGTCAATTTGTTAAGACCCTTTTAAATGTACTTCCCAGGAGACCATGACATACTGATAATGATACACAGCACTCAAAAAGGTCTGTAGCAGAAGTGCTCGGCCATTAACACTGCAGTGTGTTGGTAATGTACAGACAAATGTGGAGGTTTTGGCTGAATCAAAGGGTTTGGTTGGTTGACCCGTGTTCCAGTGATTGTACAGTAGCAGTAGGGGGAAAGGAAGAAGCCTCGGGGGAGGCCAGTGGACGCCATCTCTGGTGTCCCAGTCAACTTAAACATGATCAGGCAATGGTGTGTGAGCACAATGTGTTTTGTCCACCCTAAGAAATGTAATGAGGGAGAAGAAAGGGGGTTATGAGACAGTGGAGGGACGTACACTGTCTGTCTGGCATTAGATGTGGCCTCTTGGTGGGGTGTAAGGTCAGCATGTACACTATTGTGCCTTTATAAACACTCACAACATGCACATGTATAAAATAAATAAATAATAAATAAAACTGAAATTAACCTACATTTTACCAGGTAAAAGCCTTGTTTCCCAACAAAGAGCTGGCCAAGAAACACATATGCATGCTAACTCTCACAGCAATCTGTGACTGTACGTCTGCAGAGTGATCTTGTAGGTGACCTGTCTGATGTATCAATGTAAAAATGACTGTACCTCCTTGTCGCCTTCACAGAGCCCTCCGCTAATCTTGAGGTGACTGAAACACATACGCACACCTACAAACACACTATTTCTTTGGCATTCATCCTGAAAAATGCTCTCCACCACGTTGATAATGAACAGTGTGTGTCCCATCTTAATAGGACGCTTCCCACCGAGCCAGGGCCATCTCGTCGAACACAGCCAGTCCAGCTCCGTCTGTGTCACCCCTGTCATCTCACATCAGATCCTGTTTCACTCCAAAGTGGTGCTCTTTGGGTAAAACCATTAACAGGGCCAACAGACACAAACAGGACCACATTTTGACACTCAGCCGCCGCCCTGACGTAACCGAGCACGACACCTGACGTTTGGAAAAGGTCACACGACTCGTCAAAGAGACAGGGGTGCCTCAGATGGAGGACACAAGGACTCAAAAATGGACGCCTCCCGACGGTGATGATGGACACATGGCTGAAGCATGGCCTTCTGGGAGCGGTGGGAGGAGTGGACGTCCTGCCGGGAACTGTCCCTTCCGGTTCCTCCGGCCCGCTGACGAGTGGTGTCCTCGCTGATCTCACATGATGAGGCTCACGCTAAGTAGGCAAATCAAATGTGTTTAAGTGTGGACAGTTTTACATGTAATCAGAGCAGGCATGACTGTTGTCAGTGCTTGCAAAAGTTTAGATATTCACATGGTTGCCAATGACCTTACCCAACTCTGCTTGAAAGACTCTTTGTATGTGTTTTGTTCTCAAGTATTAGATAATGTTTTAACCAGAAAATTATTATCTTACATTCATTACTACATTGTAGTAGCTTTTGCAAAATATAGGATATTCCACAGACATGCAGCACTTTAGCAACTTAGCTAATTAGCAATCAAATGCCTGTATACCCGTATGTGCCTGTATGTAAAATTAATATTGTTTGTGTAGTTTTCTTAGTTTTTTCATGTTGTCTGTATTGTATTTAAACTTCTTACACAGTTTTTGTATTTTGTTATTGGTCAGGTCTCTCTTTAAAAAGAGGTTTTAATCTTAATGAGACTTTCATCTGGTTAAATAAAAGACAATAAGAAGAAGGTAACTGACTGAATGAACCAGACAAGGAGATATTTCAAGCCCAGGTTATTTGAATTAATCTGCCTCTTTAAACAAGTGGTTAATACAAAAAACTGCCTTATCTTGGTGGAAACATTGATGGTAGATTTTACATTGCATAGTGGATAGTTTTTTAATTTACACAGTAGATTCACAGAGTGTAATAGGAACAGAATGCCAGGGGCAGAAGGACACAGAGAGACTGGCTATAGAGAGCTAGTGAGCCAGGGAGAGAAAGAGGAAGAGGGTGAAAGAGAGATAGAGAGTCCCTGGGGCCCCATTAGAGGCAGTTCTGAGGGGCCTGTGACATCTGACTGGATCAGTGTTCTTCAGTCAGAGGCTCTCCTCTTATCCACTCCTCTACTGGAGTCAATAAACACATCACCTACGCACAAACACATACGCACACAGTAACTGAGCCTCTAGGGTGAACACCAGATTAGTTCATTTAGAGGGGGTTTTATTCTTTCTTCTTGAAGGTACACAGCTTACCAAGGACTTAATGAGAATGTCAGTGCTATTGCATACATGTGCTGCACCTGGAACTGGACTTTTTTAAAAATTTAGCTTTTTTTGCCTGCAACTGCAAATCTGTTTGTGTGCTGCATAGGATCTAAATGTTGGGAGGAATCTTTTTGGTGTGTAAAGAAGAGGCAGTTAGCAAAGACGCCTGGCCAACTTGACAGAAAAACCAACTGATGAGCCGTAAACACTTTTCTCTCTGCGCTGACAGTGCGGTGGCACCAAGCAGGGTGAAACTTTGAAAGTCAAACGGTCCTTTATCCATCCCCGCTCTGACCTTTCTGCTAGGCTGCCCTGTATTCACTGGCTGTCAGTGTGAGTTTGTCAGGAGCCATCCGTCTCTGTCCACCTCCACCCCCCTCCCCAAATCCCTGCCGACCCATTAGCCGCTAGGATCCGAGGGAGCGGCAGCATGGCCAGCCTATGGGGGCCTCTCTTCGCTTCTTCCCTCCCTCCTCTCCCTCAACCCTGGTATCCATGTAGCACACAGCTCATCCAGGTACCCCAGAGAGGCAGAGCTAGCTGGCTATATATACAGTACTATGTAGCAAAAGCATCAACACAGCACTACTGTCTGACGTGTGGCCCATGGGAGCTGCAGAAAGCCTGATAGCTGCTGGGACAGAGGGAGAGTTTGGTGGCATCACTGCAGGGATAATGCTGCTGCTCAGCACTGATCTGTAGTCTCCCAACTCTAACAGTCTGCATGTTTATGGACCAGAAGTCAAATGCACCAGATCTGCCTTAGTTCAAACTTAGTCTATTTAAGTGTCACTAAATTAAAACGGGTTAGTCAACAAAGCTAACGTTAGCTAATATCCGCCCCAATTTTAGATTGGAAAGTCAAGCAGTAACATGAAATATAGTGCCAGGTCAAAAAATCATGTTTAATGGTGATAATGCATTAAATTGGGAAAATTTTAATTGATATTTCAAAAATATTAACACAATATACCTACAAACTACAAATGGTTATGCTAATAACATCAGGTTAGGTTATATGAGCGTAATCATATATTTTAAATTTCTATTTGAGTTATTTTAAGCTGCATAAATACTACTATCTCTGAATCACATATTAATCCATGCCATCATATATAAATATAACAAGCTGTAGTGAAAGCTATATTTGGAAAGACTTATCTCCTCATTTTAATATATTGTTATCAGCTCCCTGAAACAAATAATTGGCAGTTATGTTACAGCTGGCGATGTACAGTGACTTGTTTACATACAGTAGCTGATTGCTTTTGATTGGACGGTGCTACAAATGTTTTCTATCAACCAATTTACATATTACTAAATACATTCCTTAAGTGTTTGAAGTGGTTTGAAAGTAAACTTAGTAATGCATTTACAAAACTCTGATGCAACCCAATCCAGCAGATGATTCACTTATTTATGCTGATATATGTCACATTAGAAGTACATTTCTCTTACATAATGCCACAATTTGATGTTAAAGTCTTTGTTGGCCTCTAGATTAGGGAGGGAGTGGCACACTAGAGACAGACAGGACTTAATGGGATGATAGAAAGGGCGCGCGTGGAAGAGAAAGTAAGTGAGGGTTTCGAATAAAAGTGATGCAATTGTGAACGATAGAAGGATAGATGGATAGTTGGAGCGATGGAGGAGGAGTAGAAAGGTGGAGGGAGGAGAAATAGACAGTGAGAGAGGGAGGGAGGAGGCCGTAACATGTGATTAATGGATGGGTGGTAGTGGGGAGGTTGAGGCAGACTGGGAGAGAGCAGAGTGACAGTAATAAAGTGAACCTGCCTCCCATTCATCTCCCTCAACCTATCTCCCGTCTGACTGGTAGGGCTTTACACACTCTGACTAATGCCACGCTCCGCATGCGGGCACAGACAGGAGTGCCACACACAGCTTTTGGCTGCTATACGCCACCACATAAATGAACACGCGCCTTCTCGTGGCCTCCCATCGTCGGCTTCGAGCCCATCCCGAGCTCAATCATTCATCAGCGGTGATAGCTGTCTGAGAGATCAACACTACCTCATCGCTTTTTATGGCTTCTAAATCATATTGTGTATCAGACTCATCTGGCGTAAAACAATTGCTATCGTCGCTTTAACAACAGGTCAAACATGGCGCCCATGTATGCCGTGGGACGTGTGCACATGACCTTTCCCAAATGGAATGTGAGCTCTGGTGCTTTTTGTGTCCGAGTCATACCACAACAATGTGATGATTTGCTGTTGTTTTGGTACATTTCGCCCTGCTTTTCAAGAAAGAGTCTGTAAATCAGCCCACTAAGGTAAACAGTGGTGTTTGGTGACCTTCCCTCTGGCTGCCATAATGAGATGCATATCCCAAATGTAGCCTCATTAACCTGTCCTGAGCTGTTTCAGGTCACGTGTTTTACATTGATTCAACACTGGGGAAACGTAACCCCTCCATAATAGGGTTATGTTAGGGTTGTTACCTTTGCTCATAACACGCTGCCTTCACTTAGACTTTCTGTAATTATAATAAATTAAACATGGCTCACAGCGGTGAAGATGAACCTAAATATTCATCCTTCTGGGACTGTGCGTTGCATTTAAAGTGAACCTTCCCTGACCTTGCTAGTGATTCAAGAGCCTCACCCACATCCCCCCAACCCTCCCTTTCCCTCCCAAATGAATATATTATTAGAGTCACTCCTGCATATGTGCAGGTGAATGTAATGTTGAAATAACTTGTAGATCAGCAATCATTCATCCTTCAGTCAACTTCCACTACGCACCAGTAAATCACAATGTTTGAAACCCTGGAGCCTCCAGCGAAAATAACATGTATGACTAAATTGGCTTAAATTACTTTGGCACTGACTTGATAAAAGACCCACCATGTTATTTCAATCATTAGTGGTTTTAATTGCTCCAAGGTATAATGAACACATTACTAATTGATAAGGAAACCAGTAACAGTAAAAAAAAAAAAAAAATAGAAAAAAACCCTTCTCCAATGCGTCCCACCTGCATGGGGTAAATCTGTCTTCATATCAGCTGCATGACTTTTGCCCGGGCAGACAATAGATTAAACAATGAATGAATGATTTATTAGCTGTCGTTGTCATGCTATTTAGATGGATGGGTGTACATGCGGCATGACCTCACTTCCTTGTTCTCTGCCTTGTATTTGAGGGTATGAAGAGAAGAGGGGGGTGGACGGGGAGATGTTGGCAGGGCGGGGCGGGTCAGGCACACCACTGGCCACTGACAGGACCCAGCCACTTGATCAATGATCCCTGGATTGGATATTGTGCCGGTGTGTGAGGCAGCTGCGTCTGAACTTCAAATACATATGGAGAGACAAAGGTGTGTGTCTTTAAACTGTATCTGTCTTTGTGTGTGTGTGTGTGTGTGTTTGTGTGTGTACATGTGGGATGGAGTGCAAAGCCAGAAAAGTAACTACCTTTACTCTCTCCAACCTTACCTCCCCTCTCTTCCTCTTTCTCCCTCTCTCAAATGGGTTATTCTGGCAATGGCCCTGACAGGCCATGGTTTGGATTTTGATTTATGTTCCTGTGAAGCTCAAATCAAAGATTCCATCTACTGCTGCTTTATGGCAGCTGGGATGATGAATGGTGCAGTCTCTCGGTCAAACCAAGCCTCTGTGTCTTTGCCCCACATTTTAATTGCTAAAGTAGCCAGTCATCGCTCAGCCCTCCTACCCTCTCCCTGCCTCCCAACCTCATCCTTTCTCTGCTTTTCAGCCCATTGTCTCTCACCCTCTATCGTCCACGCTCAATAATGTACCTTTATCCCTTCAAAATGTCTGGACAGCATAACTTTCCTTGATAAAACTTTAAATTGGCACGTAAAGAGTAGCCATGTGGAAAAATGATAATCACTCCCAGTTTATTCAGATATTTAAGCAGTGATAAGTCTAACAGATATCCCTTAATATTTAGAAACATTATTTTACACCCCCAGCGTTAGTACATGATATACAGCAAACAAGTCTGATGAGGGGGAAAATTCATTCCTGCATCAACATAAAAAGCCACTTTATTTGGAGGAAGAATGCGTAGATGTCAAGCTCTGATAGAGTTTATGTTTTCTCACTATTTTTCAAAAGTAAACACATTCTGTGGTACATGACATTACTAAGTAGGTTAAGTATAGCCCCGAGCCATCATCCATCAGTACAGAATGAAGCGAGCATATTCTGCTCGATGAGAGGTGAAAGTTTTCCACTGTGCCACGATGACATTTAATTTTTCACATCTCCTGCGTGTTCCTGGGATGAATTTTGGCAGACCTGGTGCAATTTAGCTGCTTGGCAGTTTGAAATTGGGCGATGAATCACAACGTGGATTCAATGGGAGCCAGTCAGTGTACAATATTTTCTCTGTGTCAGAATGGAAAGAGAGAGAGTGAGATACAGAGAAAAACAGAGAGAGAGAGGGGGGAGAGAGAAGGGGCTGCTGAGGCTTTAGATTGTGTTCTCCAATCATCTTCCACTCACACAGCCTATCATCCCTTCCTCCCCCTTCAAAAAAACAAAGTGCAGGAGTCGACCATTATAAGAGGCGCTGTGTGTGGCTGCAGATCTCGAGCAATGGCGGGAGGTCTTTAAGGTCTGCAGTTGGATATTTTGACAAAGAGCAGTGAAGAAAGAAATCAATAAAGTCAGGACTTTGCCAGTCACTGAGCAGAGCGACGGAGAATGCAAAGCTCCTCTCCAACCCCTAGACAAACTCAAAATGAGCAACCAATAGACTGACACTGCCTCTGACACAAGCCATTTATTAGCCTGGCAGCAGAATATGGTGGATTGCACAGCTGATGGCCTGTATCTGGGAGGACCTCACCTGAGGAGAAGTGCTGTAGAGAACAGCTTGTGTGGTAGCACTGGACTGTGTAGTAAGGACTAAAAGTGTGCAATATACTGTAGTAACTACACTGCACATGACATTTAATAACATACAGATCTACAACATAATCCATATAACCAGGCATTACAATGCACTGTAGTTTGAAATAAAGGACTGTGTTCAGGCCCCCATGTTTGCATCATCTGCTCCACTGAGCACTGAAAAATGATCACCTCCAGTGGTGCTATTGTGTGTGTGCGACTCTGCACTTTGACCCCCCTGTGGAAAGGCCAAGAAAAAGCAGCAGACTTTTATTCTCCAGTGATCACACACATTGTAATGCTCTTTTGTCATGTGTGAAAGATATGGACAAAGAAATAATCATAAATAATGCTAACTGCACAAGTGAAATAAAACTCAGTGATTAAAAAAACAAGCATTTGACAAGCAAGTAAAAAAGTGTATAATTTTTAATATAATAAGTTATAATTGGTTACAGTAAAATGAAAACAAGACCAGGAGAATATGCATAAAGCCAGGGGAAACAAATATTAACCAGTAATACACATCCAGAAGCTTGAGCAAATGCCTGATCACTTTGTCCCTGGTTAAAGATTAATCAAATTCTTACAGGAAAAGATAAGTCTCAGGAAGATAATGGTTATCAGAATAGAGTGGTCCATTTATACTTTTTACTGCCTCAAAGGTACAAATTTGTCCTTATTACATCATGTTCTTATTTTATTTACTTGCTCTCAATTTATTTATTTAAATCTTTACATTAGTTTTCAAAATTGTTGCGAAAATTGAAAACAAACAGCTTTTTTAATAAATTATTTTATTTGAAACAACTAACAAGATACTGCATTTGAAAATACAAATAAATTAATTCCTGTATTGTTATAAATGTAATTTTTGTGCCAGTTTTTATGTATTTGTACATATTTTTCAACTTCCTTCTAGACTAAATTACACATTAGAATGGCTCAGTAAATTCTGTTCAAGGACCTCAGTGAGAACAGGAGCCACTACATTGTTTTATTTTGTATTTCTTGTACATCTCTCAACATGCTAGCCACATCAGAAGAAGTTGGGTAGACCACACAGCTGGAGCACACTGGCCTGTCTGCTCAGCTCCACTTCTACTGTGTAAAATCACATTACCCTAAAGGGGAAGGCGAATGAAAGGATAGTGCTGTGGAATGACCATAGACCAGTGACTTGTCAAAGCCATTTACATTTGGGTGAGAAAGACAGAAAGGGTAAGCAAAGACGGAGAGAGGAGGGGGAAGATCGGCGTGAGCAGAGTTCTTCCAAACAATGTAGTGTTTTACAGATGTGCTATCTTTCTAACGCAAAGACTCCAACACCTGCATATTAATGTTTCTACTTAGAAAGCTTGTATAATGATTGACAAACAAGACATAGCCCCCCTCTTACAAAGTGACCCTGTGTTTTCTCCCCACCTCCTGTAATTGCATACTTTACATGACATCGGCCTGGAAAATGTGAAGTGAAATCTCTTTGTGCGTCCATGTGTGCTTAGATGTGTTTGTGCGTGTCATTGTGCGTACACGTCTGGGGCGTGAGGATGATTCAAAGTGCCATTCCGTTGTGTGAGGACAGCCTTCACAAACACACTCGTCATGCAGAAGATGTTGTCATCCTCCGCCTCATTGTTTGTGTAAGTGATGTCTCCAATCACCATCAAGCACGTGGAGGTTTTGCCCTCCCTCTGTCACTCTCCTTCTCTGCCTTCTCCTCCGATTGTACAAATTGTCCCATCGTCCTTCTGCTCCTGCACTCTCCGCTCAAGAGGTTCAACTTTAAGGAACACATAGATGGCAACAGACGCACAGAAATAGTGACTTACAGTGTGAGGAATGAGCTTAAAATGAGTGATGAGCTCAAGCCTTTTTTAGACTGATCATCTAAGAAGCCTGTACTGAGAGGCCTGTGGAAAAGGGAGACTTGAAAAAAGTCTTCTGAGACTATTTGGGCCATGATATAAAAATGAACATATGCACTATGAGAGACAAGCACATCCATGTGTACAGTCCAGTTCACATGTCTTTGGACTACGGGATGAAAGCCAGGTGAACAAAGAAATTACCACATTCACATCAGGATGTCTTTATCATGAGGAGGAGACACTGTGTCAACATCAGTGTCAGACTGCAGAATAGCATCCTATTTACCTTCACCTCTTATAAAAACATACAGTATATTTTTATACACAATTACATCTTTGTACATGCGTCACAAGTAAGACCACATCTGTTCAGATATGCAAAACCCATATAAAGTATTATGTGTATGAACATATATATTAGTATTCTTAAGGATAAAATATAAGTGTTCCCAATATATTAGTGTTTATATATAATGATATACAGCAATAGAGCAATTAAGTTACAACATATAAGTTACAGTAATTGCATATAGGGCACATATAGAGAAATTATCAATATATATTGCAGTTACATATAACTATATTACTTCTAGGCAAGGCAAGGCAAGTTTATTTATATAGAACCTTTCATACACGAATGCAATTCAAAGTGCTGTACAGAGACAAAGTCATGATTAAAAGGACAAAAGAAAAAGCAATAGTTAAAACTATATAATCATAATACAAACAAAAGGAAATGAAAACACATAAAAAAGCAGTTTTAAAGATAAAATGTAGAATTTAAAAGCTACAGTGAAGATAATTAGCTTCCTGAATTAAAGGCCGTAGTAAACAGTAATGTTTTCAGCCCTGATTTAAAGGAGTTTACTGATGTGGCCGACCTTAGGCTTTCTGGGAGTTTATTCCACATAACTGGGGCATAGAAACTATAACCTTTGTGACTAATAAAAAACTGATCCATATTTTCCGTGTGTACTGTACAATCTAAACCTGCAAAATAACCAGTAACTATATGTCTCACAAATATAGTGAAGTACAAAATACTATCATTCCCTATGAAATGAGTATGAAGTAACATAAATTGAAAATACTCCATAAAAGTACAAGTACCTCAAAATTGTACTTAAGAGCAGTTCATGAGTAAATGTAATTAGTTACACTCTACCACTGCAGCTAAACCACTGGATTTAAGCAGGTGAATTTTCTCAAACCATAAAAGAACAAATAATTATTCCGTTTATCTGAGAACAACAAAATAATAATTGAGATGGTTTTCCTTAGACAGTAAAAATATACAATATATTTAAATGCATTTATTGTTGTACTTTTACTTAAGTAACATTTTGAATGCAGAACGGTTTTGGCACTGTAGTCTTTCAGCTTTAAAAAAAGATTTAACATCTTCCACCACTGATTGGCTGAGAAATGCATCATCACAAAGGTGAATCCCAATCATTGTATGTTGACAAATACAATATATACATTTTATATTCATATGTGGACACATGCATTAAGACTTATGACAATAAGATGATTCTAATAACACATATAAACCCACATATATTATGTTGCTGCAAATGTGGTCATTCCTTTTTTTTTGTGAAACAAAAATAAATTCTGTTTTATATGGTCATTTAAAAATGCATGGGAAGTCATGTGGATGAGGAAACCTGATGTTCTTAGAAGACTTAGGTGTGGTTATCACATGATTTCAGTCATTTGATTGTCATGATCTGTTGTTGAAACTCTTGCTGGCACACTCTTCCCCATGTTTGTTACACACACTTTCAAACGGTGGAAAGCTGCTTGGCAGCTTAAAACCTAAAGCTTTTTGATCAAGTTGCCAGTGTGTGTCCAACAGAAGAGATTTAAACATTTGTCTGATGTGTTGGCATTTCAATGTGGCTGGCAGAATTCTAGATAACAATTTGAAAACTTTTGACTAATATTCAAATGTACCTGCATTAGTGTGGACGTGACCTTTGACGTCTTTAAATAGGACTAAGCTTAATTGGCATCGCAAACACATTTGCAGCAAAAGGGGGAAACATTCCAGTCGTATGCAGTTGATTTCACTGTAGCTGTTTTGTATCTCTGTATAGGTGAGTACTCCATTAGCGCTGTCTCTAGCCGTTATAATGGAGCCAGTGAAGGCTTTTGGCAGGCCCATTACAGCACCAGTCCCTCCCCACCCCCTCCCCAACCACACACACACACACACACACACTCCACAACTACCCACCCACCCAAATATCTCTTCTCATTACCTGATCGACCTGTTAGCATTCGTTACCAAAAGCTGTAGCCGCTCCCCGCAGAGTACTTCAGATAGATTTCCCATTTTAGATCAGAGCAAAGTGGAGTCAGCTTCGATTGGAGCCGACATCGAAGGAGTTCTTCAGGACAAACCAGCTGTGACTGGGCTGATGTGTAGCTGTCACTGTGTCGTGACATGATATAATATGAAATGATATTGAACAACGCCGGTTTGGCACTAAATTGTTAGCAGGGCTTCAGGTCTGACAGCAGCCAGTTTATGGCTTTAATCCCAAGGTCCTTTAAACCTTGTTTGACATAAATTGAGTTTGGCTTCTTGACGGGGGGAAAAAAGAGCAATGACAGAGAAAACACTTTCCGTTCTTCTGTCTTGTTTGGTTCAAATGGAAAGTTTTTCTGTCTGTGAAGTTTCATTTACTCCTGAGCCACAGTAAATTTAGATGTTAAAGTAGTGCAGAGGTGAATTCGCTACCGTTGCTACCTGTAACACCCATGACATGCAATTTTGACACCCTATAGGTTACCTTAAACAGCTTTAGATGGTCATCTCATCTCATTATTAGGACGTTGACATCAGTCAGTGATCTGTGATAAATCTTCTATGTAAAGCTCAATGGAAACCCCGAACACAGGTCTGAGGGACCCGTTACCATGACTAATGCCCCGACTGTCAGCGAAAGATAAGACTCATCCTTCACCTCAGCCAAGCCCATTTCTCAGCAATAATGTTCATAATGGAGTGCTCCGGTGTCGTTATTGTGTGAATAATTTAAATGGTGATTTAGGTTATTGGGCTCCGAGGTCACAGCCACAACACCTACCGAGTCTGATCCAGATGAGATACAGCTTGACGGCATGTTGAGACACTTCTGAGAGAGACTTTCTCATAGCAAAATGGCTGAATATGACCGAGAGGCAGTGATTTGGTGTGTTGCTTAATTAGATGTTCTGGCGACATCTGTTTTTAAGGGGAAACTGCAACTTTGGCACATTAATTCACTTTGTAATGAATGACTGAATGTCAATGCAGGCCGTGAAATCACCAAGATGGAAGTATGTGTGTTGGTGTGTGTGCAATACAGTGATGCTTTTCCATCTGTTTGGCAAAAACATTCCCCCTCCAACACTGGCACCATCACTGCGCAGTAGCCAGAACGAGGAGGGATTCAAGATGGCCTAATGCTGATTGGAATGCCTTTTGAATGGGAAAAATGAAACAAAGATGGAGTGGACATTATGCTGCTGAATCTTAGTTAAGGATGCTTCACAAGTGTGTGACAGTGTCATTAATCTCATGAAATTACAGACAGAGAAACCAATACAACAGAATCAGAGGCTGCTAACTGAAAATGTGCATAGAAAGACCCACTTTCTGCTGTGGTGAAATCCATTGAAAATGAATACAAAAGGTTGTTCATGCTGCCGACATACACGTCACATGAATGGAGACATATTATCATAAATTCTTCATTCTTATGTCAAAGCAGAAAGGTTTTTTTTCTGTGCAGAAATCTGGTATAACTTAACAAAATGTAATTTTTTTATGTTCCAGATGGAACTAACCATGTTTTTCTCTCTCCAGCAGGATAAAAATGGGATGCTGCTTCCTCCCCATGAGTGACGGACTGCAGTCCAAGGAGACCACTTGGCACCTGGAGTGACAAGCTGCCATCAGCGTGTAAAGATGCTAATATGAATTCTGATCACTCACTCATATAGGCAAGGGAATTACTGCCCATCACCAGCGTCTAGTGATTCTCCACACATGGCAAAGTCAAGGGGCACGCTGTAAAACTCAGGTAAATGGAGTTGGCACGACAGTCAAAGCCATATTCAGCTTGACACTTCCTTCCTAAGTGATAGTGCTACAAGATGTGCTCTATAATGTAATAAATTGGGAGCTCTGCCCTCAAGATTTCAGACTGATCAGAAATTTCTATGACAAATCCATCGCTTAAACTATCTCTGTCCTTCAATCTTCACGCCTGCGTGAGCCCAGGGAGGTCAAAGGCTAATTGCCAAACAGGATAAGAGCCAGAGGAGGAGAAAGACAGAACATTCACATTTTTGAAAGGTGTAAATTTATGTAGATTATTTCTAAAACAGGAATGTCTTTCAACTGTAATTCAAGAGGAAAAGGCACCTCACAAAATGTGTCCATAGACATGAGCCATTGAAGCTTACCTTTGGTTTATCTCAAGTACGGGATGAATAAAACAAAGACAAATTGTATCCAAAGTATTACTGTATCACACCACCTCACCTAATGTTAAGCTAAACTAACCATCTCCTGGCTTTAGCTTCATATTTAGCAGTGAGGAATGAATCTTTTTGTCTAATTCTCAGCAAGAAAGTGAATAAACCGTTTTTTCAAAAATGTATAATACATCTTACTTTGTTTCTACAGATAAAAACTGAGTTATTGTTGTACAGAAATGGTAAGATTACATGTGGAATTGGAGTTACAAATGAACACAAATATTACATGCAAACATATATATTTCTAGAATTACAAATGAGCAAGGTAACAAAAAAAGACTACAACCTGATGCAAAAGTCAGGTCAACATGGCAGAGACGACGGCTGCTCTGCACCACTGTCCCTCCACTTCTCTCCTCCCCTGCGAATTCTTGCTTCACTCGGGAGAGTGATGATACTGTCTACTCTGCTAAGACTCCCCCTGCTTGACATCTCGACACGAGGAGAAGGATGTTCCTGTCTGTCTCGTCACATCACAGCCGTCCTGATTCGGATCCCTCCCATCCAACACCCTGTGATGCTTCTCTTTAAAAAGCTGCCCGTCCATCATAAACATCCTCCCTTTTATGTTCCCCGCCTGAGAAGGAAGGGGAAAGAGAGGAATCAGCCCTCTCTCAAACACAAGCTGACAGCACTAAGCAGACTGACGTGACATCAGAGGAGCGATGTGCCAGGCGTAGCTTTGAATTTCCATAACAAGGTAACACCACAATTATTAGTCACTCTGTGAGACCATAGCTCCCAAAACGCATTGAAATATTCCTGAATTTTCTCAGAAGTGCGAATACCAGCAAAACCCAGCAAATCCATAATAGAGTTTCAGCTGATCCTGAGTTGAACTTTTTTCTCACAGAAAAGTGTTAATCATATAAATCATTGTTCCTTCATCAGTCTTTTTCTAAATATTCTGAGCAGTTCTGCAAGAGTCTTAAATTAAATCCCTCACCTTGACTCCATATAAATGTAATACTGTCAATAAAGGAGATATAAATAGATAGGGGTGTAACCATTCATAATCTACCTGAATATTTTAAAAGGGTCTTTTGGGCAATGAGGCCGGGAAAGAGAAGAAGAGAGAGAGAGAGACTTGATCAATCGTTCGAGTTCTGCCTCTACAATCAGAAGTGCGCTAATTGAAACGGTGTGGAGTCATCTTCCAGCCCTAAAGGATGAACCTTATCAGATTTTTCATAATAATTTACCATGAAATTATAAAATCCTCTTTCGTCTTTCACACATGCCTCTCCTCTTCTGCCTGGACAATGATTGAGAAAGAGTTGATATTTGGCTGTCTGGGGAGACGCAACAAGAAATGTTAAGGAGACCTTTTCAGTGCTTGACCCATTCAGTCTGTTAATGTTAATGTTTTTTAATGAAGACATGAGCAGAAAACTGAACTATACAGCTTGATAACAAGGCAAATGGTTGAAAACCAAGAGGAGAGTGACAACATTGTAGGTGAAATGTCATTCTTTTATAGTGCATAGTTCATGCCTTAGGGCACAAATGGCCTAAAAGAGAAATATGCATGTCAACGGCTTAAAGAAACACCATGAGTGTTTAAGGTGAATTGGTGGACATATTTTAAAGGTGCTTACTCTGAGCCTTCATCACATGTCCACCTTTTCTTGAGTTTTTCTATTTTCAGTGTGAGGCTAATGAATTGGGATCTGGAAAAGGTTTCTCTGCAGGCTTACAATGAGAAATGATAAGAGATTATTTTAGAATGAAGATCAATGACAAAGTCCAAACGGTATGAGGAGGAGCAGCAGCAGGAGGAGGAGGAACAGGAGAAGCATGTGCCCTAATGTAAGATTAGTGTAATGTGCAACCCAAGGCCAAAGGCAAGCGCTCCATCTCACCAATTCTCTTTACAGGAGTGGAAATTACTCGATGCCATACATAGCTGATTTATACAAATTAATGACCTGGGTTATTAATAGGCAGAGATGCATATATTAAACACTATGAGTAAAGGTAGCTTTAATTATGCATCCTTTATTAAACCTGTTTGACTTCAGTGCCTGGCTTGTAGGTGCATTTTCAAAATTAATCCCATTCTTGAAAAATGAGAGTTAATATAGCAATTGGGCCTTCTTCTCCTTTTGAATCATACGTCGTTTCTAATATATCTGTTCTATATACTTTAAACAGTGACAATAAATTAAGAAAATGTGTATTCAAACAGATAATAGAAAAAGAGTCAGACAGTTATTTATTTTTATGGCTTGATTTAGCTGCATTGTCAGCCAAAGTACTTGTAATAGTCTTTTCTTCATATTATTTATAGTGCAGATATTCTTTGAGCTCTACTATTTACACAAATGCAGTCCACATTTCACCGGACGCCTTGGAGCCACCTTATGAGCGAGGGTCCCTGCCCTGCCCCTTCTGTTGTCCAAGGGGACCGCTGCACTGACAATGGTGTCACCTCTCCCCCTGGGGGACACCTCCGAGTGATTTGTGGTCGGGGAAGACTGATGAACTGCTATTGCCACCCTGTTTCTTTGCAAGATCAATTCTACATGTAGGAGTGCGCTTTATGAATGATGGAGACCTCCTCAAGACATCCATACAGCTGCCCAAAGACATGGCTTTGGCCCCCATAGCACCTACAAGGCAGGAATAAAGCAATCACTCTTCTCAACAGGGCCATGCATTACGCGCCCACTCCCACACATGAACATACCCACATGAATACACAGATAAGGCAACAAAATATGCACACAGACAAACGTTTACATCTGTTTGCAGGAAATAAATGGAAATCCTATTCAGTTTAATTTTGCTGCCTTATAATCTTTAATCACAAGCATTTTTTAAGAACAGCAACAAAACTTTGCCACATTAAAGAAGACTGATCCTTAGTTTGGACAAAGCAGTGCTGAATGGGACTCCTCGTGGGAACAGAACTGCCAGTTTGCACTCCGACACTGCCCTGCGCTGCCTTTCTGGAAAGGCCCATAACCAGGTGCTTGATGCCAATAATATGATGATCTGATGGTATTGAGGGATCGCTTGCAGCAGACATCTGAAGGCTAAACAGCATCTGAATAGGAGCAGCATACATAGATGTCATGAGTACTGCCTCCCGCAGAGAGGTTGAAAGCGAAAAGTAGAGCGCAATGAATACTTGAGTGTTCTGGAGGCTATGAAATTGAAAGGCCTCTCCCTTTTTTTTGACAAAAGATTTCAGTAGAAAAATAGAAGCAGCTCGTGCTTTTTTATCGCAACTTTGAAATTAATCGAGCGAACTTCTTCTTTTCTCTTTTATGATAATCAAAAACAAGAAAAGGGGAATAATGCAGCAGGGCTACCTGACATAAGAGAGAATCATATGTGGACCTCTAAAAAAAGGAAAAAATAGATTCTTAAAACACGTTCTGTTTCACACTTTCACTACAACAATGTTAAAGCACTAAAAGCATCCATGACACAATTTGCATCCCACTAATTATTTGCACAATGTCGTCTTTTTCATGATGTGCTAAACACCCAACCAGGTTGCAGTCTGTAGATATCAGGGTTTTAATGCAGAGAGCAAAGCAAGACAGATGCACAGCTGAGATAACTTCCATTTACAGTGTAAGCCTGGGAGAGCCACAGTGTAGAGGCCATATACTATTTATGGGTTAATCGATACAGTAGCTGGATGACACCATGTCCCCACTACTTTCTGTCACGATGATGGCTCACTAATTTTGAAGCGGCTGCTTTCTACTCCTGCCTTCAGCAGCCTGCAAGACGGTTTAATTTGGCTGTAAAAACGCCAATCACCGAGTTACTTCTTGTTCCTGGGGGAGGTCATGATGGGGGCAGACCCATAGGAGGAAATATATTCACATAGTTCTCTTAGAGACATTGCTAACCCCTGACATCCCATTTGGGTTGTAATTTCATGTTGTTAAACTGACATGGACCCAGCCTCTGTGCTCTTAGAGACGGGGAGGCAGGGGCGAGTCTTGATCAGAGAGGCCTTTAATTCTTGTTCTCTGAGTGAGGATGCTTGTGTGTGTGCAAGTATGTGTGTGAAAGACAGGAAGATAAAAAGAGTGTGTGTATGTCACCATTTGTGTGTGCATAATGTTTGAGATTTGTATCTGAGAGAGTTGGCAGATCCTTGACTGTGAACACTCTACTGCGTGTGTGTGTGTGTGTGTGTGTGTGTGTGTAATATGCGTGCAGCATTGAGCCCCCCACACGCAGCATGTTTTGGTATTTGTATGTGTGTTTTTGCTGGCAGGGGTCAGCACACATCAGACGCACAGGGGGAGACTCGAGACCATCCCACTCTGCAGAGATACTGCTGGCTCGAGAAAAAAGCCAGACAAGTGGTGAAAAAAAACTCATTACTCTGGCACTAAGACTTAACGCTCCTTTCCTGAACTGACTTTGATCTCTACCTAATGTGGGTATATTGGAGAATTGATGCTTTTACTATGATGAAAACTAACATTTAACTGCACACATTAAATTAGCGAGGAGAAGGCCTCAGGCATGTTTGTATTTTGAGGCAGTGGTGAGGGGGCTGGTAAATACATTTTTTGCACCAATTATAAAATATGTGAGCATATTTTTTCCCAGTAAATACAATTACAAAAATGGCTTAAGAAATATATTTAAAGGACATTCCACTAAGATTCATTGCCATTAGCACTTCCTGTTATCTACAACTAATTGTATTTAACTCAATTAACTAACATTTTCTCCCTTTTTTTTCACCGTACATATTACAAACCTGCGTGTTGTATAATGTATATAACATAACCAGACTCATTCTACTGTACTGTTCACTGGTTCCTGTCCACACGGTAATAGTTACATAACTGACATATCATAGCTTCGTACTACACATTTTGAATATTGTATATATCAAACCTCACAGGTTTATTGTTCATTCTGTACATTATTTTAATCTTTAAATATATCTATATGCACATTTGCTACTGTTTGCACTGTCTGGTTAGATGCTAAACTGAAGTTACTGTGTGCAATGACAACAAAGATATAATCTAATCCAATGCTAAGAAGAAAAATCTAATATAAAGTGCTTTTGAATATCAGAAAAATTTTACATTTGTAACATCATACTATGTAAAAACCTCTAATAAATACTATCCTATATTGACATATTAGGGGCTTATATTGTACAAAACAAGTCAAATCTAATTACTATCATGAACTGGAACAAAAGCTTTGAAAATTTGTGAGATTTAATAAATGTTATTAGTGGCTGAGCGTTTTGCATATTAAGACAAAGCGTGTAGCAAATGTGTTTTGTCACAAGAATGACAATTAAAATCACTTAAAATAACTTTAAGAGGCCAATGATAAAAAATAAAAAAAGTCAGATTTCTATAGAAATATTAGTGACTGATGAAAACTAAAAGGTAAAACTGATACATATCTGGTGACATTGTTGGAATACTACTCAGATTGTTTGTGGTTTTGTGGCTTGCTGTAATTATCAGCTTGCTGTGTGTAATAATCAACTAATAGCTCGTGAGCCGGGATTCATACGAAAAGCGGAGGTAGGACACTCGTGCGTGGTGTCCGCCCCTCTCTGAGACGTAAAGAGTTAACGGAGCGGTGGGTTTGCCCATTCTCCTGCTGTGAGTGACGCGATCATCTCTCTTATCCCTCAACTTTGCCTGTTGCCAGACCAGGCAGCCGAGCTGGACGCTGGCTATCACCGCTGACATTCTCAACGCGATCACACCAAAAACACATCTGATTCTCCCCCCGCCTCGTTCATTTCTTTTTTCCGCTGACTTTTCCCGCAGGCTGCTATTCCGCAACGATGATTTTTAGTTTTTCCTGCCATCGGACTCCCCGATGTTGTGCAGTCTACTACACGAAGGCGTGAATCTTTGAGTAGAGGTGGATCTTCCCGGATACGGCGAGGGGGCATATTAAATAAAAAAGAGAAGAGTTTCACGGAAATCTCCACAAATAAAACATGCCAAGGAGGAAACAAGAAGCGCCCAAGCGCGCAGCAGGTACGTAAATCCAACTAAAATGTGCGTAAAATCAGAAAACTGCGGATGTTACCTTTGTTTTGTAAAGCTCACTTTACAGTCACCGCATTTCCGTTTCCACTTTGCGTGGTTTTTCTTTTGCTGCGCTTTGTCACACTTGGCTACTCTTGTGAAACCTCATAGAAACTGTTCCCTTTTTTTTTAAACGGATGTACAGTTTGTATACAATCTGTGATTCTGCTGTTTGGCTCTCCACGCTGTGCGGCTGCCGTAGTCCCAATCCGATGAGTTGACTCCTGTAAACTTTCGCTTCCTATTGTTTCCCAACGTGAATCCCTGATAGTTTACCGATCCTAACTGCCATCAAAAATGAAATCTGTAAGAGTAAGCCCTCTGGAAATAAGCAGTGTTTTCCTGATGGTGAGTGCCCGGGGCGTGCCATAAGTGGGACATTAGGGCTTTGTGCGCATTTGATCCGAGCGCATAACTTCTTTGCACAAGCGGGGGAAAAGCCCTACCTCTGAGCTTTTTTCTTTTCTTGGGATAAGATAAACAATTTGAGAGCAGACAATGGGGTTTCGTGGGCTGGAAGGAGCCATAATCGACAGTTGCCATGTCCGATTTGACGGTTGATTGATTGGCTGTCATGCGGCTTTGATCTGATCCTTCCCGATTTGCATCAGAAAATCACTTCCCACCATGTGCTACAGGCCCCTGACGTCACATTTAAACCACTTTGAAAGGCCCTGTGTACTTTTCTCTCTCTCTCTCTCTCTCTCTCTGATGGTCAACTGACTCACGAAAAAGTGAAAGAAGGGGGGAACAAAGTGGTTTCACTGTGAGACATCACACACATAAACAGACACACACACACACACACACACACACACACACACACACACACACTTTTCCAGCAGAGAACATCACACTCCCATGTGCACACGCTCACTTGTTCACTTTCAACACACACACACAGTGGGTAGAGGAGGCGGGAGGAGTGGGTTAGAGGTTGTAAAAGGAGCCGTGTGCTATGTAATGGAGGGGAGGAATGGGTTTGCTCTGTCAGACCGGGCCGTCACAACGGCTTTGTTTCATGTTTGATTTAATTGTCTCTCCCCTGACAGGCCCATTCATCAATGGCTTTAATGGTCAATCAGAGACAGGCTGAGTGAGTGCTCCCATTCTGTTTAGCCATAAGCTGGCCTGGGCTTTTATTTCATCAAAATGCCCCAGCCTAATGTACATGCTCACTGGCTCAGAGTGGCCGCGGGGAGCACATAAAGAATGACTGAAAGCTTTCTGATTTCAGATCAGTGAGAAGG
Source organism: Nannoperca australis (assembly GCA_036023655.1). Taxonomy (NCBI): domain Eukaryota; kingdom Metazoa; phylum Chordata; class Actinopteri; order Centrarchiformes; family Percichthyidae; genus Nannoperca; species Nannoperca australis. Next base: position 1,541 of record JAVQJD010052072.1, on the reverse strand, counting down.
ATATTTTTTTTCTCTCCGTCATCTCCTCCTCTACTCTCTACTCTCTCCTCCCTGCTACACTGCTGTTTCTCTGTTGACGAAAGGGAATAAAGGCTGTAATACAGATCGTTTGGTGTTTTTAGAAAACAACTTTCTCTTCCTGAAACCACGCTTCTTTGTTCATTCATTCATCTATTCATTTCTTCATTTTTTCATGCTCCCCTTCCACCCCTGTCAGTCAGCCCGTGCAGCTGCAAGTTATAAAGTTGTCAACTGTTCAGTGGCACACAAAGGGTGATGATGAATTGATTGCAGCACAGAGCATGGTGATAGAGAGAGCAAAGAAAAGGATGACAGATGATGGGCCTTGATTAGGGACTTAGGGGGAGAGTCAGCCCACTGCAACCTTGAGACTTGCATGAAAAATCTACCCCACCACCGCCCCCCGCTCCACACACACACACACACACACACACACACACCCTGCTTTGCTCTCTCATTGTCTCTCCACCACACACTCTCCCAGCTTCTCCCTCTCCTTCTTTCCTTCCTCTGTCTGAGAGGGTTTCTCTCTCCACAGTAGAAAACTTGTTTTGCTTGCTTCATTAGCGTTGGTCCAATTAGCCGTGAGGCTGATGGAGTCCTGACAGGCCCTGTGATTGGAGATGACAAGCTCGGGGTGCCCAACCCAATGAGGTTTGCCACCACTTTGATGTAATCAACTTGATATTACACAGAGCCACTCGCCTTTGGTTGTGCTGTAACTCAATTTTCCGCTGCAGGTGACAAATGGGCCTGCCTACCTGGGTCAGGTCTGAGTGCTCTTAACAACCGAGGGCAGCTGGCCACGTAAACAGCCGAGCAAACATGAGAAAGAGACTGTACCAGCTGTGGAAATAAAGACCTCCTTCCTTTGTGGCTGGCGATTAGCTTTGTGCCTTGAAGCTGTTGAAGTGGCTACAGAAAGTTAAAATATTTCACCGACTTAACAGGAAGTCGACATCAGCTTAACAACGTGTGGGTAAAGATGCAGCTATTTTGCTGGAATGTCTAACCTGTGCAGTATGTCTGCAGAATGGTGTCAGTGTGTTTACAGTACCCACAGTGTTGCATGTGTCAGTGCGCTGTCAGGCCACCGTATAGAAAGCCACCCTCCCCTTTTCTCTGTCAAAACCTGTGCTCTGGCTGTGTGTGTGTGTGTGTGTGTGTGTGTGTGTGTGTGTGTGTGTGTGTGTATATAAGAAGAGAGTCCGACACAGAAGAAGAGGGGTGGTGGTGTTGTGGGGGGGTTAGTCTGATTTGGACCGGGCTCCAATAGCAACGGTCTCTTCTTTCTGCAGGGTCAGGATCATAGCTGCCAGACTGGCAGCCATCACTCACGTGTGTGTGTGTGTGTGTGTGTGCACTCAAATCAGTGGGCATGCACGTGCTGATTTGTTGGGTTTGTGTGTGTGTGGGGGGGGGGGGGGGGTTGGTGTGGCTTTTTATAGTGATTAAAGGAATTTTAAATTTAGGCCCACTGCTGTGGTAAGGCCATGTTACAATGGAATATTAATGCCTTT